>JASFXZ010000054.1:1100809-1394778 GCA_032209605.1 Mactromeris polynyma
TAAATTCATTAAAAACTCATCTTAGTATTGCACTGAATATGATAAATGGCTTCCGGTACAGAGAGAGATGTCTGACTGGAGGGTTACTGTTTTGGCGGGAACGAGGACTTTAGCCAAAACAGTTAAATACATGCAAATGTACACAAAACGTACATAATGAATAATGTTGCAACATAACATATACATGTTTGTGTGTCCAGGGGCCAATAGGTGATGTAACTCTCGCAATGTGTCGTAAATATACCAGCTGTGGTAGAAAAAATACGCCTTGGATTCGTTCTGGGGTTTTGCAAACAGACGGACGTTGATTTACTTCGTAGATTTTCCTTAGCATACGTAACAGATAAGTGTGTGAAAGAATGAGTGAAACGGACCCGTTCTGTACACAAATAATACAGGACAACCTCGATAGAACGTCCGTCCGTAGAGGAACAACCTCATTGCGTAAAACGCAAGCCCGAACTTTCACTTTTATGAATTTATTTTGAAAATCCTTTGTATGACACCGATACATTTCAATTAAAATACATGAAGTATGAATCTTGATTCGTAAAATCGTAAAATTCATCATTAAAAAGAACGCGATGCTTTGCGATGAGTTCGATATGACAATGAGGCGATTTAGTGCAATTCATTGGCTATGTGTACTTTATACAGGCGAGCTCAAACGTATCTGCAAACCTATTGCGAGCTGTTGTGTGACCGTAGCTCTACAACTGAATTGTACAAATAGACATACAAGTGTTTTAAAACAAACACATATTTTCGTTTGTTTATTCGTTTATTGTGCATTATGTAATTTTCATATCTTAACTAATGAAATGTTAGATAAATAACAATAGCTCAACAAAACATGATTAAAAATAGTAATCATAACGAACATTGAGAAATGTAATACATTTTGCAGAAAATGATGAACATACAAAACATGTCTTCTGATTTCTAGAACATTATAAATCATTATTTACAAAAGTAAATGCGTGCACTGATGCAGTACATTCATTTACTACCACTGTATGTCACATGACGAGGAGTCTGATACAAGGGTCTACATAAGGGGCCAAGTGCACTTGACGAACTTTAAATAATTGAATGATTTCATATAGTTACAATTGAAAAAAGGTCAACATGTTTAGATTCATAAAATCGGTGATGTCAGTGTAATAGGTAGTTGGCTGACTGAGAGAACAATGACCATGTACAAATGCCGGTGCCAATGTCGCTTGACTGAGAGAACAATGACCATGTACAAATGCCGGGGCCAATGTCGCTTGACTGAGAGAACAATGACCATGTACAAATACCGGGGCCAATGTCGCTTGACTGAGAGAACAATGACCATGTACAAATGCCGGGGCCAATGTCGCTTGACTGAGAGAACAATGACCATGTACAAATGCCGGGGCCAATGTCGCTTGACTGAGAGAACAATGACCATGTACAAATGCCTGGGCCAATGTCGCTTGACTGAGAGAACAATGACCATGTACAAATCCGGGTAGTTGGCTGACTGAGAGAACAATGACCATATACAAATGCCGGGTAGTTTGCTGACTGAGAGAACAATGACCATATACAAATGCCGGGTAGTTGGCTGACTGAGAGAACAATGACCATGTACAAATGCCGGGTAGTTGGCTGACTGAGACAACAATGACCAGGTACAAATGCCGGGTAGTTGGCTGACTGAGAGAACAATGACCATGTACAAATGCCGGGTAGTTGGCTGACTGAGAGAACAATGACCATGTACAAATGCCGGGTAGTTGGCTGACTGAGAGAACAATGACCATGTACAAATGCCGGGTAGTTGGCTGACTGAGAGAACAATGATCATGTACAAATGCCGGGTAGTTGGCTGACTGAGAGAACAATGACCATGTACAAATGCCGGGTAGTTGGCTGACTGATAGAACAATGACCATGTACAAATGCCGGGTATTTGGCTGACTGAGAGAACAATGACCATGTACAAATGCCGCGTAGTTGGCTGACTGAGAGAACAATGACCATGTACAAATGCCGGGTAGTTGGCTGACTGAGAGAACAATGACCATGTACAAATGCCGGGGCCAATAGGTAGTTGGCTGACTGAGAGAACAATGACCATGTACAAATGCCGGGGCCAATAGGTAGTTGGCTGACTGAGAGAACAGTGACCATGTACAAATGCCGCGTAGTTGGCTGACTGAGAGAACAATGACCATGTACAAATGCCGGGTAGTTGGCTGACTGAGAGAACAATGACCATGTACAAATGCCGGGGCCAATGGGTAGTTGGCTGACTGAGAGAACAATGAACATGTACAAATGCCGGGGCCAATAGGTAGTTGGCTGACTGAGAGAACAATGACCATGTACAAATGCCGTGGCCAATAGGTAGTTGGCTGACTGAGAGAACAATGACCATGTACAAATGCCGGGGCCAATAGGTAGTTGGCTGACTGAGAGAACAATGACCATGTACAAATGCCGGGGCCAATAGGTAGTTGGCTGACTGAGAGAACAATGACCATGTACAAATGCCGGGTAGTTGGCTGACTGAGAGAACAGTGACCATGTACAAATGCCGGGGCCAATAGGTAGTTGGCTGACTGAGAGAACAATGACCATGTACAAATGCCGGGGCCAATAGGTAGTTGGCTGACTGAGAGAACAATGACCATGTACAAATGCCGGGTAGTTGGCTGACTGAGAGAACAATGACCATGTACAAATACCGGGGCCAATAGGTAGTTGGCTGACTGAGAGAACAATGACCATGTACAAATGCCGGGGCCAATAGGTAGTTGGCTGACTGAGAGAACAATGACCATGTACAAATGCCGGGGTAGTTGGCTGACTGAGAGAACAAAGACCATGTACAAATACCGGGGCCAATAGGTAGTTGGCTGACTGAGAGAACAATGACCATGTACAAATACCGGGGCCAATAGGTAGTTGGCTGACTGAGAGAACAATGACCATGTACAAATACCGGGGCCAATGTCGCTTGACTGAGAGAACAATGACCATGTACAAATGCCGGGGCCAATGTCGCTTGACTGAGAGAACAATGACCATGTACAAATGCCGGGGCCAATGTCGCTTGACTGAGAGAACAATGACCATGTGCAAATGCCTGGGCCAATGTCGCTTGACTGAGAGAACAATGACCATGTACAAATCCGGGTAGTTGGCTGACTGAGAGAACAATGACCATGTACAAATGCCGGGTAGTTTGCTGACTGAGAGAACAATGACCATGTACAAATGCCGGGTAGTTGGCTGACTGAGAGAACAATGACCATGTACAAATGCCGGGTAGTTGGCTGACTGAGAGAACAATGACCATGTACAAATGCCGGGTAGTTGGCTGACTGAGAGAACAATGACCATGTACAAATGCCGGGTAGTTGGCTGACTGAGAGAACAATGACCATGTACAAATGCCGGGTAGTTGGCTGACTGAGAGAACAATGACCATGTACAAATGCCGGGTAGTTGGCTGACTGAGAGAACAATGATCATGTACAAATGCCGGGTAGTTGGCTGACTGAGAGAACAATGACCATGTACAAATGCCGGGTAGTTGGCTGACTTATAGAACAATGACCATGTACAAATGCCGGGTAGTTGGCTGACTGAGAGAACAATGACCATGTACAAATGCCGCGTAGTTGGCTGACTGAGAGAACAATGACCATGTACAAATGCCGGGTAGTTGGCTGACTGAGAGAACAATGACCATGTACAAATGCCGGGGCCAATAGGTAGTTGGCTGACTGAGAGAACAATGACCATGTACAAATGCAGGGGCCAATAGGTAGTTGGCTGACTGAGAGAACAGTGACCATGTACAAATGCCGGGGCCAATAGGTAGTTGGCTGACTGAGAGAACAATGACCATGTACAAATGCCGTGGCCAATTGGTAGTTGGCTGACTGAGAGAACAATGACCATGTAAAAATGCCGGGGCCAATAGGTAGTTGGCTGACTGAGAGAACAATGACCATGTACAAATGCCGGGGCCAATAGGTAGTTGGCTGACTGAGAGAACAATGACCATGTACAAATGCCGGGGCCAATAGGTAGTTGGCTGACTGAGAGAACAATGACCATGTACAAATGCCGGGGCCAATAGGTAGCTGGCTGACTGAGAGAACAATGACCATGTACAAATGCCGGGGTAGTTGGCTGACTGAGAGAACAATGACCATGTACAAATACCGGGGCCAATAGGTAGTTGGCTGACTGAGAGAACAATGACCATGTACAAATGCCGGGGCCAATAGGTAGTTGGCTGACTGAGAGAACAATGACCATGTACAAATGCCGGGGCCAATAGGTAGTTGGCTGACTGAGAGAACAATGACCATGTACAAATACCGGGGCCAATAGGTAGTTGGCTGACTGAGAGAACAATGACCATGTACAAATGCCGGGGCCAATAGGTAGTTGGCTGACTGAGAGAACAATGACCATGTACAAATACCGGGGCCAATGTCGCTTGACTGAGAGAACAATGACCATGTACAAATGCCGGGGCCAATGTCGCTTGACTGAGAGAACAATGACCATGTACAAATGCCGGGGCCAATGTCGCTTGACTGAGAGAACAATGACCATGTACAAATGCCTGGGCCAATGTCGCTTGACTGAGAGAACAATGACAATGTACAAATCCGGGTAGTTGGCTGACTGAGAGAACAATGACCATGTACAAATGCCGGGTAGTTTGCTGACTGAGAGAACAATGACCATGTACAAATGCCGGGTAGTTGGCTGACTGAGAGAACAATGACCATGTACAAATGCCGGGGCCTATAGGTAGTTGGCTGACTGAGAGAACAATGACCATGTACAAATGCCGGGGCCAATAGGTAGTTGGCTGACTGAGAGAACAATGACCATGTACAAATGCCGGGGCCAATAGGTAGTTGGCTGACTGAGAGAACAATGACCATGTACAAATGCCGGGGTAGTTGGCTGACTGAGAGAACAATGACCATGTACAAATACCGGGGCCAATAGGTAGTTGGCTGACTGAGAGAACAATGACCATGTACAAATACCGGGGCCAATAGGTAGTTGGCTGACTGAGAGAACAATGACCATGTACAAATGTCGGGGCCAATAGGTAGTTGGCTGACTGAGAGAACAATGACCATGTACAAATACCGGGGCCAATGTCGCTTGACTGAGAGAACAATGACCATGTACAAATGCAGGGGCCAATGTCGCTTGACTGAGAGAACAATGACCATGTACAAATGCCGGGGCCAATGTCGCTTGACTGAGAGAACAATGACCATGTACAAATGCCTGGGCCAATGTCGCTTGACTGAGAGAACAATGACCATGTACAAATCCGGGTAGTTGGCTGACTGAGAGAACAATGACCATGTACAAATGCCGGGTAGTTTGCTGACTGAGAGAACAATGACCATGTACAAATGCCGGGTAGTTGGCTGACTGAGAGAACAATGACCATGTACAAATGCCGGGTAGTTGGCTGACTGAGAGAACAATGACCATGTACAAATGCCGGGTAGTTGGCTGACTGAGAGAACAATGACCATGTACAAATGCCGGGTAGTTGGCTGACTGAGAGAACAATGACCATGTACAAATGCCGGGTAGTTGGCTGACTGAGAGAACAATGACCATGTACAAATGCCGGGTAGTTGGCTGACTGAGAAAACAATGATCATGTACAAATGCCGGGTAGTTGGCTGACTGAGAGAACAATGACCATGTACAAATGCCGGGTAGTTGGCTGACTGATAGAACAATGACCATGTATAAATGCCGTGGAGTTGGCTGACTGAGAGAACAATGACCATGTACAAATGCCGGGTAGTTGGCTGACTGAGAGAACAGTGACCATGTACAAATGCCGGGGCCAATAGGTAGTTGGCTGACTGAGAGAACAATGACCATGTACAAATGCCGGGGCCAATAGGTAGTTGGCTGACTGAGAGAACAATGACCATGTACAAATGCCGGGTAGTTGGCTGACTGAGGGAACAATGACCATGTACAAATGCCGGGTAGTTGGCTGACTGAGAGAACAATGACCATGTACAAATACCGGGACCAATAGGTAGTTGGCTGACTGAGAGAACAATGACCATGTACAAATGCCGGGGCCAATAGGTAGTTGGCTGACTGAGAGAACAATGACCATGTACAAATGCCGGGTAGTTGGCTGACTGAGAGAACAATGACCATGTACAAATACCGGGGCCAATAGGTAGTTGGCTGACTGAGAGAACAATGACCATGTACAAATGCCGGGGTAGTTGGCTGACTGAGAGAACAATGACCATGTACAAATACCGGGGCCAATAGGTAGTTGGCTGACTGAGAGAACAATGACCATGTACAAATACCGGGGCCAATAGGTAGTTGGCTGACTGAGAGAACAATGACCATGTACAAATACCGGGGCCAATGTCGCTTGACTGAGAGAACAATGACCATGTACAAATGCCGGGGCCAATGTCGCTTGACTGAGAGAACAATGACCATGTACAAATGCCGGGGCCAATGTCGCTTGACTGAGAGAACAATGACCATGTGCAAATGCCTGGGCCAATGTCGCTTGACTGAGAGAACAATGACCATGTACAAATCCGGGTAGTTGGCTGACTGAGAGAACAATGACCATGTACAAATGCCGGGTAGTTTGCTGACTGAGAGAACAATGACCATGTACAAATGCCGGGTAGTTGGCTGACTGAGAGAACAATGACCATGTACAAATGCCGGGTAGTTGGCTGACTGAGAGAACAATGACCATGTACAAATGCCGGGTAGTTGGCTGACTGAGAGAACAATGACCATGTACAAATGCCGGGTAGTTGGCTGACTGAGAGAACAATGACCATGTACAAATGCCGGGTAGTTGGCTGACTGAGAGAACAATGATCATGTACAAATGCCGGGTAGTTGGCTGACTGAGAGAACAATGACCATGTACAAATGCCGGGTAGTTGGCTGACTGATAGAACAATGACCATGTACAAATGCCGGGTAGTTGGCTGACTGAGAGAACAATGACCATGTACAAATGCCGCGTAGTTGGCTGACTGAGAGAACAATGACCATGTACAAATGCCGGGTAGTTGGCTGACTGAGAGAACAATGACCATGTACAAATGCCGGGGCCAATAGGTAGTTGGCTGACTGAGAGAACAATGACCATGTACAAATGCCGGGGCCAATAGGTAGTTGGCTGACTGAGAGAACAATGACCATGTACAAATGCCGGGGCCAATAGGTAGTTGGCTGACTGAGAGAACAATGACCATGTACAAATGCCGGGGCCAATAGGTAGTTGGCTGACTGAGAGAACAATGACCATGTACAAATGCCGGGGCCAATAGGTAGTTGGCTGACTGAGAGAACAATGACCATGTACAAATGCCGGGGCCAATAGGTAGTTGGCTGACTGAGAGAACAATGACCATGTACAAATGCCGGGGCCAATAGGTAGCTGGCTGACTGAGAGAACAATGACCATGTACAAATGCCGGGGTAGTTGGCTGACTGAGAGAACAATGACCATGTACAAATACCGGGGCCAATAGGTAGTTGGCTGACTGAGAGAACAATGACCATGTACAAATACCGGGGCCAATAGGTAGTTGGCTGACTGAGAGAACAATGACCATGTACAAATGCCGGGGCCAATAGGTAGTTGGCTGACTGAGAGAACAATGACCATGTACAAATGCAGGGGCCAATGTCGCTTGACTGAGAGAACAATGACCATGTACAAATGCCGGGGCCAATGTCGCTTGACTGAGAGAACAATGACCATGTACAATTGCCTGGGCCAATGTCGCTTGACTGAGAGAACAATGACCATGTACAAATCCGGGGTAGTTGGCTGAATGAGAGAACAATGACCATGTACAAATGCCGGGTAGTTTGCTGACTGAGAGAACAATGACCATGTACAAATGCCGGGTAGTTGGCTGACTGAGAGAACAATGACCATGTACAAATGCCGGGTAGTTGGCTGACTGAGAGAACAATGACCATGTACAAATGCCGGGTAGTTGGCTGACTGAGAGAACAATGACCATGTACAAATGCCGGGTAGCTGGCTGACTGAGAGAACAATGACCATGTACAAATGCCGGGTAGTTGGCTGACTGAGAGAACAATGACCATGTACAAATGCCGGGTAGTTGGCTGACTGAGAGAACAATGATCATGTACAAATGCCGGGTAGTTGGCTGACTGAGAGAACAATGACCATGTACAAATGCCGGGTAGTTGGCTGACTGAGAGAACAATGACCATGTACAAATGCCGGGTAGTTGGCTGACTGAGAGAACAATGACCATGTACAAATGCCGGGTAGTTGGCTGACTGAGAGAACAGTGACCATGTACAAATGCCGGGGCCAATAGGTAGTTGGCTGACTGAGAGAACAATGACCATGTACAAATGCCGGGGCCAATAGGTAGTTGGCTGACTGAGAGAACAATGACCATGTACAAATGCCGGGTAGTTGGCTGACTGAGAGAACAATGACCATGTACAAATACCGGGGCCAATAGGTAGTTGGCTGACTGAGAGAACAATGACCATATACAAATGCCGGGGCCAATAGGTAGTTGGCTGACTGAGAGAACAATGACCATGTACAAATGCAGGGGCCAATGTCGCTTGACTGAGAGAACAATGACCATGTACAAATGCCGGGGCCAATGTCGCTTGACTGAGAGAACAATGACCATGTACAAATCCGGGTAGTTGGCTGACTGAGAGAACAATGACCATGTACAAATGCCGGGTAGTTTGCTGACTGAGAGAACAATGACCATGTACAAATGCCGGGTAGTTGGCTGACTGAGAGAACAATGACCATGTACAAATGCCGGGTAGTTGGCTGACTGAGAGAACAATGACCATGTACAAATGCCGGGTAGTTGGCTGACTGAGAGAACAATGACCATGTACAAATGCCGGGTAGCTGGCTGACTGAGAGAACAATGACCATGTACAAATGCCGGGTAGTTGGCTGACTGAGAGAACAATGACCATGTACAAATGCCGGGTAGTTGGCTGACTGAGAGAACAATGATCATGTACAAATGCCGGGTAGTTGGCTGACTGAGAGAACAATGACCATGTACAAATGCCGGGTAGTTGGCTGACTGAGAGAAAAATGACCATGTACAAATGCCGGGTAGTTGGCTGACTGAGAGAACAATGACCATGTACAAATGCCGGGTAGTTGGCTGACTGAGAGAACAGTGACCATGTACAAATGCCGGGGCCAATAGGTAGTTGGCTGACTGAGAGAACAATGACCATGTACAAATGCCGGGGCCAATAGGTAGTTGGCTGACTGAGAGAACAATGACCATGTACAAATGCCGGGTAGTTGGCTGACTGAGAGAACAATGACCATGTACAAATACCGGGGCCAATAGGTAGTTGGCTGACTGAGAGAACAATGACCATGTACAAATGCCGGGGCCAATAGGTAGTTGGCTGACTGAGAGAACAATGACCATGTACAAATGCCGGGGTAGTTGGCTGACTGAGAGAACAATGACCATGTACAAATACCGGGGCCAATAGGTAGTTGGCTGACTGAGAGAACAATGACCATGTACAAATACCGGGGCCAATGTCGCTTGACTGAGAGAACAATGACCATGTACAAATGCCGGGGCCAATGTCGCTTGACTGAGAGAACAATGACCATGTACAAATGCCGGGGCCAATGTCGCTTGACTGAGAGAACAATGACCATGTGCAAATGCCTGGGCCAATGTCGCTTGACTGAGAGAACAATGACCATGTACAAATCCGGGTAGTTGGCTGACTGAGAGAACAATGACCATGTACAAATGCCGGGGTAGTTGGCTGACTGAGAGAACAATGACCATGTACAAATACCGGGGCCAATAGGTAGTTGGCTGACTGAGAGAACAATGACCATGTACAAATACCGGGGCCAATAGGTAGTTGGCTGACTGAGAGAACAATGACCATGTACAAATGCCGGGGCCAATAGGTAGTTGGCTGACTGAGAGAACAATGACCATGTACAAATGCAGGGGCCAATGTCGCTTGACTGAGAGAACAATGACCATGTACAAATGCCGGGGCCAATGTCGCTTGACTGAGAGAACAATGACCATGTACAAATCCGGGTAGTTGGCTGACTGAGAGAACAATGACCATGTACAAATGCCGGGTAGTTTGCTGACTGAGAGAACAATGACCATGTACAAATGCCGGGTAGTTGGCTGACTGAGAGAACAATGACCATGTACAAATGCCGGGTAGTTGGCTGACTGAGAGAACAATGACCATGTACAAATGCCGGGTAGTTGGCTGACTGAGAGAACAATGACCATGTACAAATGCCGGGTAGCTGGCTGACTGAGAGAACAATGACCATGTACAAATGCCGGGTAGTTGGCTGACTGAGAGAACAATGACCATGTACAAATGCCGGGTAGTTGGCTGACTGAGAGAACAATGATCATGTACAAATGCCGGGTAGTTGGCTGACTGAGAGAACAATGACCATGTACAAATGCCGGATAGTTGGCTGACTGAGAGAAAAATGACCATGTACAAATGCCGGGTAGTTGGCTGACTGAGAGAACAATGACCATGTACAAATGCCGGGTAGTTGGCTGACTGAGAGAACAGTGACCATGTACAAATGCCGGGGCCAATAGGTAGTTGGCTGACTGAGAGAACAATGACCATGTACAAATGCCGGGGCCAATAGGTAGTTGGCTGACTGAGAGAACAATGACCATGTACAAATGCCGGGTAGTTGGCTGACTGAGAGAACAATGACCATGTACAAATACCGGGGCCAATAGGTAGTTGGCTGACTGAGAGAACAATGACCATGTACAAATGCCGGGGCCAATAGGTAGTTGGCTGACTGAGAGAACAATGACCATGTACAAATGCCGGGGTAGTTGGCTGACTGAGAGAACAATGACCGTGTACAAATACCGGGGCCAATAGGTAGTTGGCTGACTGAGAGAACAATGACCATGTACAAATACCGGGGCCAATGTCGCTTGACTGAGAGAACAATGACCATGTACAAATGCCGGGGCCAATGTCGCTTGACTGAGAGAACAATGACCATGTACAAATGCCGGGGCCAATGTCGCTTGACTGAGAGAACAATGACCATGTGCAAATGCCTGGGCCAATGTCGCTTGACTGAGAGAACAATGACCATGTACAAATCCGGGTAGTTGGCTGACTGAGAGAACAATGACCATGTACAAATGCCGGGTAGTTTGCTGACTGAGAGAACAATGACCATGTACAAATGCCGGGTAGTTGGCTGACTGAGAGAACAATGACCATGTACAAATGCCGGGTAGTTGGCTGACTGAGAGAACAATGACCATGTACAAATGCCGGGTAGTTGGCTGACTGAGAGAACAATGACCATGTACAAATGCCGGGTAGTTGGCTGACTGAGAGAACAATGACCATGTACAAATGCCGGGTAGTTGGCTGACTGAGAGAACAATGACCATGTACAAATGCCGGGTAGTTGGCTGACTGAGAGAACAATGATCATGTACAAATGCCGGGTAGTTGGCTGACTGAGAGAACAATGACCATGTACAAATGCCGGGTAGTTGGCTGACTGATAGAACAATGACCATGTACAAATGCCGGGTAGTTGGCTGACTGAGAGAACAATGACCATGTACAAATGCCGCGTAGTTGGCTGACTGAGAGAACAATGACCATGTACAAATGCCGGGTAGTTGGCTGACTGAGAGAACAATGACCATGTACAAATGCCGGGGCCAATAGGTAGTTGGCTGACTGAGAGAACAATGACCATGTACAAATGCAGGGGCCAATAGGTAGTTGGCTGACTGAGAGAACAGTGACCATGTACAAATGCCGGGGCCAATAGGTAGTTGGCTGACTGAGAGAACAATGACCATGTACAAATGCCGTGGCCAATAGGTAGTTGGCTGACTGAGAGAACAATGACCATGTACAAATGCCGGGGCCAATAGGTAGTTGGCTGACTGAGAGAACAATGACCATGTACAAATGCCGGGGCCAATAGGTAGTTGGCTGACTGAGAGAACAATGACCATGTACAAATGCCGGGGCCAATAGGTAGTTGGCTGACTGAGAGAACAATGACCATGTACAAATGCCGGGGCCAATAGGTAGCTGGCTGACTGAGAGAACAATGACCATGTACAAATGCCGGGGTAGTTGGCTGACTGAGAGAACAATGACCATGTACAAATACCGGGGCCAATAGGTAGTTGGCTGACTGAGAGAACAATGACCATGTACAAATGCCGGGGCCAATAGGTAGTTGGCTGACTGAGAGAACAATGACCATGTACAAATGCCGGGGCCAATAGGTAGTTGGCTGACTGAGAGAACAATGACCATGTACAAATACCGGGGCCAATAGGTAGTTGGCTGACTGAGAGAACAATGACCATGTACAAATGCCGGGGCCAATAGGTAGTTGGCTGACTGAGAGAACAATGACCATGTACAAATACCGGGGCCAATGTCGCTTGACTGAGAGAACAATGACCATGTACAAATGCCGGGGCCAATGTCGCTTGACTGAGAGAACAATGACCATGTACAAATGCCGGGGCCAATGTCGCTTGACTGAGAGAACAATGACCATGTACAAATGCCTGGGCCAATGTCGCTTGACTGAGAGAACAATGACCATGTACAAATCCGGGTAGTTGGCTGACTGAGAGAACAATGACCATGTACAAATGCCGGGTAGTTTGCTGACTGAAAGAACAATGACCATGTACAAATGCCGGGTAGTTGGCTGACTGAGAGAACAATGACCATGTACAAATGCCGGGGCCTATAGGTAGTTGGCTGACTGAGAGAACAATGACCATGTACAAATGCCGGGGCCAATAGGTAGTTGGCTGACTGAGAGAACAATGACCATGTACAAATGCCGGGGCCAATAGGTAGTTGGCTGACTGAGAGAACAATGACCATGTACAAATGCCGGGGTAGTTGGCTGACTGAGAGAACAATGACCATGTACAAATACCGGGGCCAATAGGTAGTTGGCTGACTGAGAGAACAATGACCATGTACAAATACCGGGGCCAATAGGTAGTTGGTTGACTGAGAGAACAATGACCATGTACAAATGTCGGGGCCAATAGGTAGTTGGCTGACTGAGAGAACAATGACCATGTACAAATACCGGGGCCAATGTCGCTTGACTGAGAGAACAATGACCATGTACAAATGCAGGGGCCAATGTCGCTTGACTGAGAGAACAATGACCATGTACAAATGCCGGGGCCAATGTCGCTTGACTGAGAGAACAATGACCATGTACAAATGCCTGGGCCAATGTCGCTTGACTGAGAGAACAATGACCATGTACAAATCCGGGTAGTTGGCTGACTGAGAGAACAATGACCATGTACAAATGCCGGGTAGTTTGCTGACTGAGAGAACAATGACCATGTACAAATGCCGGGTAGTTGGCTGACTGAGAGAACAATGACCATGTACAAATGCCGGGTAGTTGGCTGACTGAGAGAACAATGACCATGTACAAATGCCGGGTAGTTGGCTGACTGAGAGAACAATGACCATGTACAAATGCCGGGTAGTTGGCTGACTGAGAGAACAATGACCATGTACAAATGCCGGGTAGTTGGCTGACTGAGAGAACAATGACCATGTACAAATGCCGGGTAGTTGGCTGACTGAGAAAACAATGATCATGTACAAATGCCGGGTAGTTGGCTGACTGAGAGAACAATGACCATGTACAAATGCCGGGTAGTTGGCTGACTGATAGAACAATGACCATGTACAAATGCCGTGGAGTTGGCTGACTGAGAGAACAATGACCATGTACAAATGCCGGGTAGTTGGCTGACTGAGAGAACAGTGACCATGTACAAATGCCGGGGCCAATAGGTAGTTGGCTGACTGAGAGAACAATGACCATGTACAAATGCCGGGGCCAATAGGTAGTTGGCTGACTGAGAGAACAATGACCATGTACAAATGCCGGGTAGTTGGCTGACTGAGGGAACAATGACCATGTACAAATGCCGGGTAGTTGGCTGACTGAGAGAACAATGACCATGTACAAATACCGGGACCAATAGGTAGTTGGCTGACTGAGAGAACAATGACCATGTACAAATGCCGGGGCCAATAGGTAGTTGGCTGACTGAGAGAACAATGACCATGTACAAATGCCGGGTAGTTGGCTGACTGAGAGAACAATGACCATGTACAAATACCGGGGCCAATAGGTAGTTGGCTGACTGAGAGAACAATGACCATGTACAAATGCCGGGGTAGTTGGCTGACTGAGAGAACAATGACCATGTACAAATACCGGGGCCAATAGGTAGTTGGCTGACTGAGAGAACAATGACCATGTACAAATACCGGGGCCAATAGGTAGTTGGCTGACTGAGAGAACAATGACCATGTACAAATACCGGGGCCAATGTCGCTTGACTGAGAGAACAATGACCATGTACAAATGCCGGGGCCAATGTCGCTTGACTGAGAGAACAATGACCATGTACAAATGCCGGGGCCAATGTCGCTTGACTGAGAGAACAATGACCATGTGCAAATGCCTGGGCCAATGTCGCTTGACTGAGAGAACAATGACCATGTACAAATCCGGGTAGTTGGCTGACTGAGAGAACAATGACCATGTACAAATGCCGGGTAGTTTGCTGACTGAGAGAACAATGACCATGTACAAATGCCGGGTAGTTGGTTGACTGAGAGAACAATGACCATGTACAAATGCCGGGTAGTTGGCTGACTGAGAGAACAATGACCATGTACAAATGCCGGGTAGTTGGCTGACTGAGAGAACAATGACCATGTACAAATGCCGGGTAGTTGGCTGACTGAGAGAACAATGACCATGTACAAATGCCGGGTAGTTGGCTGACTGAGAGAACAATGACCATGTACAAATGCCGGGTAGTTGGCTGACTGAGAGAACAATGATCATGTACAAATGCCGGGTAGTTGGCTGACTGAGAGAACAATGACCATGTACAAATGCCGGGTAGTTGGCTGACTGATAGAACAATGACCATGTACAAATGCCGGGTAGTTGGCTGACTGAGAGAACAATGACCATGTACAAATGCCGCGTAGTTGGCTGACTGAGAGAACAATGACCATGTACAAATGCCGGGTAGTTGGCTGACTGAGAGAACAATGACCATGTACAAATGCCGGGGCCAATAGGTAGTTGGCTGACTGAGAGAACAATGACCATGTACAAATGCCGGGGCCAATAGGTAGTTGGCTGACTGAGAGAACAATGACCATGTACAAATGCCGGGGCCAATAGGTAGTTGGCTGACTGAGAGAACAATGACCATATACAAATGCCGGGGCCAATAGGTAGTTGGCTGACTGAGAGAACAATGACCATGTACAAATGCCGGGGCCAATAGGTAGTTGGCTGACTGAGAGAACAATGACCATGTACAAATGCCGGGGCCAATAGGTAGTTGGCTGACTGAGAGAACAATGACCATGTACAAATGCCGGGGCCAATAGGTAGCTGGCTGACTGAGAGAACAATGACCATGTACAAATGCCGGGGTAGTTGGCTGACTGAGAGAACAATGACCATGTACAAATACCGGGGCCAATAGGTAGTTGGCTGACTGAGAGAACAATGACCATGTACAAATGCCGGGTAGTTGGCTGACTGAGAGAACAATGACCATGTACAAATGCCGGGTAGTTGGCTGACTGAGAGAACAATGACCATGTACAAATACCGGGGCCATTATTATTATTATGTTGTTTTATGGCGCATCGACAGCTTTGGTCATTTAGCGCGCAAGAAATGTTAAAAATATGTGAAACTAAAAAAGGTTATATGATATTCTTGTAAATATGTTAAACTTGTGCAAATATAGTGTGTAAAAAAAGTATCATTATGTAAGAATATATTTTATGTACTAGAGTGAGCGAGGCAATCCTCATTCACTGATACATGTAATATATATGTGTGTATAGATTAAAATTATTATAACTTGTTGTAAAAACCAATCTCTTTGATATAGCTTATAATTTTTCCAACTTGTACAGTCTCAAAAAGACTTCTAACGTCAGTAGTATTAAAAAATTGGGAACGGACTGGCTGAAGGTCAACACAGTCGACGAGAAAATGCTGTACTGTGAAAGGCGTATCACATGGAATGCATTCCAGTCTAGCATCCTGGCCAAACAGCCAGGAATGCGTAAGACGTGTGTGCCCAATCCTGCATCGGGCAATTATAACTTCTTCTTTACGGATGGATCTATAGGCAGGTTGCCATTCTCCAAGTGCTGGTTTCACTGAGTGTAATTTGTTGTTGATGTCTGTATCCCACTGGGATTTCCATGAAGATAGGGTGTATGATGAGACGGCAGATTTGAAATCAGAAAATGGAACTTTGATATCTGAAATGTTTAAGGTCAGGGCAGACTTGGCATTTCTGTCAGCCATTTCATTCCCCTTGATGCCTACATGACCAGGGACCCAACAAAACACAAATTCCCTCGTCGCACTGAGTGTTGAAACCCGCTCAAGGATTTTGCATATCGCAGGATTCTCCAGATCCCAACTGGAGAGAGCCTGCAAGGCCGATAAAGAGTCCGAAAATATAATAAACTGATTTTTCCTAGATTTCTCTGCGATATCAAGAGCGAGATCAACAGCCTTAACCTCAGCCGAGAAGACTGAGGATTTGTCAGGCAGGCGACATTTCAAAATGCTTTTATCTGACACTGCCGCTGCCCCAACAGCGTCACCATCTTTTGATCCGTCCGTGTATATTCTTTTGTGGTTGGCATATTCTTCTCTGAGTTCATTATACTTTGTATTGAACACGACCCCGTCCGTGTCAGATTTCTTGTTATTTGTAAGGTCAAAACGGTATATTGCAGATCTGAGGGTTCAGGGTGGGGTATCTATTATTTTGAACTGATCTATTGAATCCATATTTACTTGGGTGTCTTGAATAGGTTGGGACATGCGTATGCCAAGAGGAGGGATCTCATTTGGTTTACGTTCAAAGAGAGGTTTGAATTTAGGGTTAAAAACAACTTCATGTGTAGGGTTAAGAGGATTTGCTTTCAGTTTCAGAATATACTGCAGGGAAAGTTTTTCCCTTCTGAGATAAAGGGATGGTTCGTTAGCCTCAACATGGAGGCTTTTCACAGGAGAAGTTCGAAATGCTCCCAGTACTATTCTTAGTCCCTGATTATGTATGGAGTCTAGTGGTTTTAAGTATGACTTTCTAGCTGATCCATATACTATTGACCCATAGTCTAACTTGGAGCGGACAAGGGATCTATAAAGCCGCAACAGGACTTTTCTATCAGCTCCCCAGTCAGAGTGAGCAACAACTTTCAAGAGGTTGAGAGCTTTCTGGCACTTCTTTTTAAGTGCACGTATGTGTTGGATAAAGGTAAGTTTCCGGTCAAATATGACACCTAGGAATTTAAATTCAGGGACCACTTGGATTGGTGTATTGTTCATGTGAAGGCTTGGTTCAGGATGCATACCCCGAAGTTTGCAAAAGTGCATGCACTTAGTTTTGGCCTTAGAAAATTTGAAGCCATTTTTATCAGCCCAGGTTTGGAGTTTATTTAGACATTGTTGGAGCTGTCGCTCTATTATATTCATATTGCGAGATCTGAAACATATAACAAAATCATCCACATAGAGTGAACATTCTACTCCTGGGTTGATGGCTTTAACAATGCTATTGATCTTTACGCTGAAGAGTGTGACTGACAAGATACAGCCTTGTGGAACACCCATTTCTTGTTCGCGCCGTCCTGATAACTTGTCACCAACACGAACGCGAAAGTAGCGTTCATTCAAGAATGCAGCAATAAAAAGTGGGAGGCGGCCTCTGAGACCAAAGTCATGAAGATCTTTCAGAATTCCATACTTCCAAGTAGTGTCGTAGGCGCTTTCAAGATCAACGAATACAGATACAACATGTTGTTTATTAATAAAAGCTTCTCTTATAAATGTTTCTAAGCGTACAAGATGATCATTTGTACCACGTTGGCGGCGAAATCCGCTTTGGACATCAACAATAAGGTTGTTGGATTCTAAGAACCACACAAGACGGTTGTTTACCATTCGTTCCAATGTTTTGCAGATGCAACTTGTGAGAGCTATAGGGCGATAGTTATTAGGGTCACTAGTTTCCTTGCCCGGTTTTGGGATAGGAATTACTAGTGCCTCAAGCCATGAGGTGGGAAACTCACCAGATTGCCAAATGTCATTAAAAATATCAAGTAAAATAGAGAGTGTGGTATCAGGTAAGTGCTTTAAAAATTGATAGTGAACTTTGTCTGGTCCTGGGGAGGTATCGTTTGTCTTGTGAAGGGCAGTTTTAAGTTCTTGTAAAGAGAACAACTTGTTATAGGATTCCAGGTTCTTGGAAGAAAAATTAAGCTTCTTCTTTTCCTCGTTAGTTTTGTTCTTCTGAAAATTTTTAGAACTATTTTGCGATGAAGACTTTTTCGCAAATGCGTCTGCCAGAGCATCAGCAATTTTCTCCGGAGTATCTATTTTGGTATCATCAACAGACAGGTGATTGATAGGGGGTTGGGATTTTCCCTTTATTTTTCGGATCATGTCCCAGGTTTTTTTGACAGAAACTCTACTATTTAGTCTTGAAACATATTGTCTCCAAGACTTTCGTTTACTGTTTTTAATTGTATGTCGAGCCTTGGCCCTAAATATACGAAAGTGATTAAGATTGTCCTGAGTGGGTCTCAGATTGAATTTCCTGAGGGCTTCTTTTCTGTTTTGTGTTGCTCTTTTGCATTCCTCGTTGTACCAAGGCTTGTCAGGGTGTTTAGGATTTGGGGAGGTTTGAGGTATGGACTGTTTTGCTGCATCTATTAGCAGCGAAGTAAAAAGATGAGATGCATCATCATAATCATCAAACTTTTCACAAGTGATTGTCTGTTCACAAGTAAGTTTAAACTTTTTCCAATCAGCTTTGGAAAGTTTCCATTTTCTAGGGCGTTCGTAGCTCGATGGCCTTGTGGAAGAGATAAAAATAGGAAAGTGATCACTTCCACATGTGTCATCGCATACTTTCCAGTCAAAGTCTGGAAGTAGGCTTGGACTACATATAGAAAGATCAAGAGATGAATATGATCCTGTTGCAGGATGCAGATAAGTCTTTGAATTTACATGATTCATAATAGACAAATCATTAGACGTAATAATATGCTCAAGTTGGGTTCCTCTGTGGTTAGTATCATCACATCCCCAGATGATGTTATGACCGTTAAAATCACCCGCTAATATGTATGGGGCGGGAAGTTGTGTTATAAGATTGTTCAGTTTGTTTATATCAATAGGCTCTCTGGGCGGTAGGTATACAGAGCACAGTGTAATACTATTGTGCATCGACACTCTTACAGCAACAGCTTGTAGAGTTGTGTTTAAAGTTATTTGTGAGTGTGGAACACAATTTTTTATAATAATAGAAACTCCACCTTGGGCTTTGTTGCCCTCGGTATACACTTTGTTATATATAGAATGGTATTTAAAAGATACACTATCATTCTCTTTCAAGAATGTTTCCTGAAGACAGAAAGCAACAGGTGAATGTTCACTTATTAAAAGAGATATTTCGTCTATATTGGCCTTCAGGCCTCTACAATTCCATTGTATTATATCATTTGACGCCATGATAGATTAAAAATAAGTTAAAAATAAAATAGAAGAAAGACTAAGTTTCTTCATCAGTGGCCATGTTCTCACCACCTGAGACAGAGATTCCATCACTGTCATCCTCCATGTCACTAAGACATTCAAACTTGTTGTTGAGGGGGTTTCATAACTTTTTGTTTTACATGGTTTTTTACATGGTTTTGGTGTGGGTGATGGTGGTGAAGGTTTGTGACCTGCAGGTTTTTCTTTAGGAGGTTGGGAAGTGGGTTTGCTGGTGCAGGTTTCACCTTAGGTTTGGTAGTAGTAGGGGCAGGCGATGTGGCCTTAGTTGGAGTGGGTATTGGTTTCTTGGTAGTAGGAGGGGCTGGTGATTTGGTTTTTGGAGGAATGGTTTTTGGTTTTTCGGGCATAACAGGTTTTTTTGGCTGATTGGATGTTTTTGGTGCAGGGGGAGGAACCTTTGGGGCAGACTGTCTCTGTGTCTGCACAGATGAGGGGGCCAGACCTTTAAGGTCCTCTGCAATCTGAGGATACTTTTCCATTAAAATTTTGATAAGATCACCACAAGAGTGACAAGGAGGGATGTTCGCCAAAGGGGCGGCTTTGTTGGCATAGCTAGCATTACTGCTAGCCTGTGCCTGGTCCCTCTGGCGGTTCTGTACAACCCTCCTTGCCTCTACAAAAGAAACACCCTGACTATATTTAATTTCTAATATGTCTTTCTCAGTCTTCCACGACTGGCAATATTTTGAAAAAACAGGGTGGGAACCCTTGCAATTTACACAGAGGGGTTTCTCATGACATTCTTTAGATTCATGGTCTGGACCCTCATGTGCACAGACCGCACAAACCGGAATATTAGTGCATCTGGTCTCGTGATGGCCAAACCTCTGACACCTGTAACAGCGCAGAGGGTTTGGCACATACACTGAGACCGGAACGCTTTCATACCCAATTTTTACATTAGATGGGAGGACTGATGTTGAGAAGGTGAGTATATACGTGTTTGTTTGAATGATTTTGTTTTCTCTCTTTATTGAAATTCTTTTTACCGCAGAGACAGCCTGCGATTTAAGATTGGTAGTTATTTCGTCGAGGGACTCGCAACATGCGAGATCCCTACAACGAATAATACCTTTGGAAGAATTTAGTGATGGGTGGGGTTTTATAACGACCCCCAACCCAAAGAATTGTTTGTGACCTAAAAGGTTTTTTGCTTGTTGCATGGTGGAGCATTCCACCAGCAACGTTTCATCTTTCAATTTCTTCACGGACCTTGGCGTTCCGAGAATGGATTGCAAAGTCTTCTGTATGACAAAGGGGGAAAGTTTGGTAATTGGTTTCTCTGAATCTGAAGATTTTATAACAATGAAACGAGAGAAGTTTTGGGGGGTCATGTGTGATATGTCTGTCTCAGAGTCAGACTCCGAGAGTGTTCGCTTGGCTTTTTTTGGGGTTGCCATGCTGATTGAATTAGTTCATCATTGATGCTCCCCACCCACCACGGAGTCCAACAAGGGGACATGACCAGGGGACATCCAACACTGGTCATGACAGGGATACATCAATGATATACTCGTGATAAAAGGGCTAAACTGGACAAATGAGTTCCCTCAGAACATTTTACAAGCTTAAAACAAACTTTGGAAAATTTCGAATGTCAGTTAAAGGCCAAACAAGTATCCGATTGGCCCAAGGGCCACCGCCTTCCAAGATACAAATAAGTAAAAGGTAAATCGTGAAAGTCGTCAACGAGATAATGTATGTATTTATAAAATAAGCAAATATAAATAGACATGGGGGTACAATATATCGTGGGGCTTGGCATGACTAGCCGATTGATCTGGACGGGCCTTCCAGACCTCCCGTTTAGCCCAACTTAAGGCCAAAGCAGTGTATTGCGAGAACCAAGTATAAATTGCCAACTCAGAACCCGCTCAACCACCAGGATCCTCTCATCAGGCGATACGGGTAGCAGCCCACGGCAAACGGGCAGGCACAGTGGGGGGGTCGTACCCCTCTGTAGTGCGACAGCTGGGGAATTCTAGCCCCCTCCAGCTGGGGAGAATACCGGGGCCAATAGGTAGTTTGCTGACTGAGAGAACAATGACCATGTACAAATGCCGGGGCCAATAGGTAGTTGGCTGACTGAGAGAACAGTGACCATGTACAAATGCCGGGGCCAATAGGTAGTTGGCTGACTGAGAGAACAATGACCATGTACAAATGCCGGGGCCAATAGGTAGTTGGCTGACTGAGAGAACAATGACCATGTACAAATGCCGGGTAGTTGGCTGACTGAGAGAACAATGACCATGTACAAATGCCGGGTAGTTGGCTGACTGAGAGAACAATGACCATGTACAAATACCGGGGCCAATAGGTAGTTGGCTGACTGAGAGAACAATGACCATGTACAAATGCCGGGGCCAATAGGTAGTTGGCTGACTGAGAGAACAATGACCATGTACAAATGCCGGGTAGTTGGCTGACTGAGAGAACAATGACCATGTACAAATACCGGGGCCAATAGGTAGTTGGCTGACTGAGAGAACAATGACCATGTACAAATGCCGGGGCCAATAGGTAGTTGGCTGACTGAGAGAACAATGACCATGTACAAATGCCGGGGTAGTTGGCTGACTGAGAGAACAATGACCATGTACAAATACCGGGGCCAATAGGTAGTTGGCTGACTGAGAGAACAATGACCATGTACAAATGCCGGGGCCAATAGGTAGTTGGCTGACTGAGAGAACAATGACCATGTACAAATGCCGGGGCCAATAGGTAGTTGGCTGACTGAGAGAACAATGACCATGTACAAATGCCGGGGCCAATGGGTAGTTGGCTGACTGAGAGAACAATGACCATGTACAAATACCGGGGCCAATAGGTAGTTGGCTGACTGAGAGAACAATGACCGTGTACAAATGCCGGGGCCAATAGGTAGTTGGCTGACTGAGAGAACAGTGACCATGTACAAATGCCGGGGCCAATAGGTAGTTGGCTGACTGAGAGAACAATGACCATGTACAAATACCGGGGCCAATGTCGCTTGAATGAGAGAACAATGACCATGTACAAATGCCGGGGCCAATGTCGCTTGACTGAGAGAACAATGACCATGTACAAATGCCGGGGCCAATGTCGCTTGACTGAGAGAACAATGACCATGTACAAATGCCTGGGCCAATGTCGCTTGACTGAGAGAACAATGACCATGTACAAATCCGGGTAGTTGGCTGACTGAGAGAACAATGACCATGTACAAATGCCGGGTAGCTTGCTGACTGAGAGAACAATGACCATGTACAAATGCCGGGTAGTTGGCTGACTGAGAGAACAATGATCATGTACAAATGCCGGGTAGTTGGCTGACTGAGAGAACAATGACCATGTACAAATGCCGGGTAGTTGGCTGACTGAGAGAACAATGACCATGTACAAATGCCGGGTAGTTGGCTGACTGAGAGAACAATGACCATGTACAAATGCCGGGTAGTTGGCTGACTGAGAGAACAATGACCATGTACAAATGCCGGGTAGTTGGCTGACTGAGAGAACAATGATCATGTACAAATGCCGGGTAGTTGGCTGACTGAGAGAACAATGACCATGTACAAATGCCGGGTAGTTGGCTGACTGATAGAACAATGACCATGTACAAATGCCGGGTATTTGGCTGACTGAGAGAACAATGACCATGTACAAATGCCGCGTAGTTGGCTGACTGAGAGAACAATGACCATGTACAAATGCCGGGTAGTTGGCTGACTGAGAGAACAATGACCATGAACAAATGCCGGGGCCAATAGGTAGTTGGCTGACTGAGAGAACAATGACCATGTACAAATGCCGGGGCCAATAGGTAGTTGGCTGACTGAGAGAACAGTGACCATGTACAAATGCCGCGTAGTTGGCTGACTGAGAGAACAATGACCATGTACAAATGCCGGGTAGTTGGCTGACTGAGAGAACAATGACCATGTACAAATGCCGGGGCCAATGGGTAGTTGGCTGACTGAGAGAACAATGAACATGTACAAATGCCGGGGCCAATAGGTAGTTGGCTGACTGAGAGAACAATGACCATGTACAAATGCCGTGGCCAATAGGTAGTTGGCTGACTGAGAGAACAATGACCATGTACAAATGCCGGGGCCAATAGGTAGTTGGCTGACTGAGAGAACAATGACCATGTACAAATGCCGGGGCCAATAGGTAGTTGGCTGACTGAGAGAACAATGACCATGTACAAATGCCGGGGCAAATAGGTAGTTGGCTGACTGAGAGAACAATGACCATGTACAAATGCCGGGGCCAATAGGTAGTTGGCTGACTGAGAGAACAATGACCATGTACAAATGCCGGGTAGTTGGCTGACTGAGAGAACAATGACCATGTACAAATGCCGGGGTAGTTGGCTGACTGAGAGAACAATGACCATGTACAAATACCGGGGCCAATAGGTAGTTGGCTGACTGAGAGAACAATGACCATGTACAAATACCGGGGCCAATAGGTAGTTGGCTGACTGAGAGAACAATGACCATGTACAAATACCGGGGCCAATGTCGCTTGACTGAGAGAACAATGACCATGTACAAATGCCGGGGCCAATGTCGCTTGACTGAGAGAACAATGACCATGTACAAATGCCGGGGCCAATGTCGCTTGACTGAGAGAACAATGACCATGTGCAAATGCCTGGGCCAATGTCGCTTGACTGAGAGAACAATGACCATGTACAAATCCGGGTAGTTGGCTGACTGAGAGAACAATGACCATGTACAAATGCCGGGTAGTTTGCTGACTGAGAGAACAATGACCATGTGCAAATGCCTGGGCCAATGTCGCTTGACTGAGAGAACAATGACCATGTACAAATCCGGGTAGTTGGCTGACTGAGAGAACAATGACCATGTACAAATGCCGGGTAGTTTGCTGACTGAGAGAACAATGACCATGTACAAATGCCGGGTAGTTGGCTGACTGAGAGAACAATGACCATGTACAAATGCCGGGTAGTTGGCTGACTGAGAGAACAATGACCATGTACAAATGCCGGGTAGTTGGCTGACTGAGAGAACAATGACCATGTACAAATGCCGGGTAGTTGGCTGACTGAGAGAACAATGACCATGTACAAATGCCGGGTAGTTGGCTGACTGAGAGAACAATGACCATGTACAAATGCCGGGTAGTTGGCTGACTGAGAGAACAGTGACCATGTACAAATGCCGGGGCCAATAGGTAGTTGGCTGACTGAGAGAACAGTGACCATGTACAAATGCCGGGGCCAATAGGTAGTTGGCTGACTGAGAGAACAATGACCATGTACAAATGCCGGGTAGTTGGCTGACTGAGAGAACAATGACCATGTACAAATACCGGGTAGTTGGCTGACTGAGAGAACAATGACCATGTACAAATACCGGGACCAATAGGTAGTTGGCTGACTGAGAGAACAATGACCATGTACAAATGCCGTGGCCAATAGGTAGTTGGCTGACTGAGAGAACAATGACCATGTACAAATGCCGGGTAGTTGGCTGACTGAGAGAACAATGACCATGTACAAATACCGGGGCCAATAGGTAGTTGGCTGACTGAGAGAACAATGACCATGTACAAATGCCGGGGCCAATAGGTAGTTGGATGACTGAGAGAACAATGACCATGTACAAATGCCGGGGTAGTTGGCTGACTGAGAGAACAATGACCATGTACAAATACCGGGGCCAATAGGTAGTTGGCTGACTGAGAGAACAATGACCATGTACAAATACCGGGGCCAATAGGTAGTTGGCTGACTGAGAGAACAATGACCATGTACAAATACCGGGGCCAATGTCGCTTGACTGAGAGAACAATGACCATGTACAAATGCCGGGGCCAATGTCGCTTGACTGAGAGAACAATGACCATGTACAAATGCCGGGGCCAATGTCGCTTGACTGAGAGAACAATGACCATGTGCAAATGCCTGGGCCAATGTCGCTTGACTGAGAGAACAATGACCATGTACAAATCCGGGTAGTTGGCTGACTGAGAGAACAATGACCATGTACAAATACCGGGGCCAATGTCGGTTGACTGAGAGAACAATGACCATGTACAAATGCAGGGGCCAATTTCGCTTGACTGAGAGAACAATGACCATGTACAAATGCCGGGGCCAATGTCGCTTGACTGAGAGAACAATGACCATGTACAAATGCCTGGGCCAATGTCGCTTGACTGAGAGAACAATGACCATGTACAAATGCCGGGTAGTTGGCTGACTGAGAGAACAATGACCATGTACAAATGCCGGGTAGTTGGCTGACTGAGAGAACAATGACCATGTACAAATGCCGGGTAGTTGGCTGACTGAGAGAACAATGACCATGTACAAATGCCGGGTAGTTGGCTGACTGAGAGAACAATGACCATGTACAAATGCCGGGTAGTTGGCTGACTGAGAGAACAATGATCATGTACAAATGCCGGGTAGTTGGCTGACTGAGAGAACAATGACCATGTACAAATGCCGGGTAGTTGGCTGACTGAGAGAACAGTGACCATGTACAAATGCCGGGGCCAATAGGTAGTTGGCTGACTGAGAGAACAATGACCATGTACAAATGCCGGGGCCAATAGGTAGTTGGCTGACTGAGAGAACAATGACCATGTACAAATGCCGGGTAGTTGGCTGAC
Organism: Mactromeris polynyma; assembly: GCA_032209605.1. Classification (NCBI taxonomy): domain Eukaryota; kingdom Metazoa; phylum Mollusca; class Bivalvia; order Venerida; family Mactridae; genus Mactromeris; species Mactromeris polynyma. The sequence goes on from JASFXZ010000054.1 coordinate 1,127,241, forward strand.
TGAGAGAACAATGACCATGTACAAATGCCGGGTAGTTGGCTGACTGAGAGAACAATGACCATGTACAAATACCGGGACCAATAGGTAGTTGGCTGACTGAGAGAACAATGACCATGTACAAATGCCGGGGCCAATAGGTAGTTGGCTGACTGAGAGAACAATGACCATGTACAAATGCCGGGTAGTTGGCTGACTAAGAGAACAATGACCATGTACAAATACCGGGGCCAATAGGTAGTTGGCTGACTGAGAGAACAATGACCATGTACAAATGCCGGGGCCAATAGGTAGTTGGCTGACTGAGAGAACAATGACCATGTACAAATGCCGGGGTAGTTGGCTGACTGAGAGAACAATGACCATGTACAAATACCGGGGCCAATAGGTAGTTGGCTGACTGAGAGAACAATGACCATGTACAAATACCGGGGCCAATAGGTAGTTGGCTGACTGAGAGAACAATGACCATGTACAAATACCGGGGCCAATGTCGCTTGACTAAGAGAACAATGACCATGTACAAATGCCGGGGCCAATGTCGCTTGACTGAGAGAACAATGACCATGTACAAATGCCGGGGCCAATGTCGCTTGACTGAGAGAACAATGACCATGTGCAAATGCCTGGGCCAATGTCGCTTGACTGAGAGAACAATGACCATGTACAAATCCGGGTAGTTGGCTGACTGAGAGAACAATGACCATGTACAAATGCCGGGTAGTTTGCTGACTGAGAGAACAATGACCATGTACAAATGCCGGGTAGTTGGCTGACTGAGAGAACAATGACCATGTACAAATGCCGGGTAGTTGGCTGACTGAGAGAACAATGACCATGTACAAATGCCGGGTAGTTGGCTGACTTAGAGAACAATGACCATGTACAAATGCCGGGAAGTTGGCTGACTGAGAGAACAATGACCATGTACAAATGCCGGGTAGTTGGCTGACTCAGAGAACAATGACCATGTACAAATGCCGGGTAGTTGGCTGACTGAGAGAACAATGATCATGTACAAATGCCGGGTAGTTGGCTGACTGAGAGAACAATGACCATGTACAAATGCCGGGTAGTTGGCTGACTGATAGAACAATGACCATGTACAAATGCCGGGTAGTTGGCTGACTGAGAGAACAATGACCATGTACAAATGCCGGGTAGTTGGCTGACTGATAGAACAATGACCATGTACAAATGCCGGGTAGTTGGCTGACTGAGAGAACAGTGACCATGTACAGATGCCGGGGCCAATAGGTAGTTGGCTGACTGAGAGAACAGTGACCATGTACAAATGCCGGGGCCAATAGGTAGTTGGCTGACTGAGAGAACAATGACCATGTACAAATGCCGGGTAGTTGGCTGACTGAGAGAACAATGACCATGTACAAATGCCGGGTAGTTGGCTGACTGAGAGAACAATGACCATGTACAAATACCGGGACCAATAGGTAGTTGGCTGACTGAGAGAACAATGACCATGTACAAATGCCGTGGCCAATAGGTAGTTGGCTGACTGAGAGAACAATGACCATGTACAAATGCCGGGTAGTTGGCTGACTGAGAGAACAATGACCATGTACAAATACCGGGGCCAATAGGTAGTTGGCTGACTGAGAGAACAATGACCATGTACAAATGCCGGGGCCAATAGGTAGTTGGCTGACTGAGAGAACAATGACCATGTACAAATGCCGGGGTAGTTGGCTGACTGAGAGAACAATGACCATGTACAAATACCGGGGCCAATAGGTAGATGGCTTACTGAGAGAACAATGACCATGTACAAATAACGGGGCCAATAGGTAGTTGGCTGACTGAGAGAACAATGACCATGTACAAATACCGGGGCCAATGTCGCTTGACTGAGAGAACAATGACCATGTACAAATGCCGGGGCCAATGTCGCTTGACTGAGAGAACAATGACCATGTACAAATGCCGGGGCCAATGTCGCTTGACTGAGAGAACAATGACAATGTGCAAATGCCTGGGCCAATGTCGCTTGACTGAGAGAACAATGACCATGTACAAATCCGGGTAGTTGGCTGACTGAGAGAACAATGACCATGTACAAATACCGGGGCCAATGTCGGTTGACTGAGAGAACAATGACCATGTACAAATGCAGGGGCCAATTTCGCTTGACTGAGAGAACAATGACCATGTACAAATGCCGGGGCCAATGTCGCTTGACTGAGAGAACAATGACCATGTACAAATGCCTGGGCCAATGTCGCTTGACTGAGAGAACAATGACCATGTACAAATGCCGGGTAGTTGGCTGACTGAGAGAACAATGACCATGTACAAATGCCGGGTAGTTGGCTGACTGAGAGAACAATGACCATGTACAAATACCGGGACCAATAGGTAGTTGGCTGACTGAGAGAACAATGACCATGTACAAATGCCGGGGCCAATAGGTAGTTGGCTGACTGAGAGAACAATGACCATGTACAAATGCCGGGTAGTTGGCTGACTAAGAGAACAATGACCATGTACAAATACCGGGGCCAATAGGTAGTTGGCTGACTGAGAGAACAATGACCATGTACAAATGCCGGGGCCAATAGGTAGTTGGCTGACTGAGAGAACAATGACCATGTACAAATGCCGGGGTAGTTGGCTGACTGAGAGAACAATGACCATGTACAAATACCGGGGCCAATAGGTAGTTGGCTGACTGAGAGAACAATGACCATGTACAAATACCGGGGCCAATAGGTAGTTGGCTGACTGAGAGAACAATGACCATGTACAAATACCGGGGCCAATGTCGCTTGACTAAGAGAACAATGACCATGTACAAATGCCGGGGCCAATGTCGCTTGACTGAGAGAACAATGACCATGTACAAATGCCGGGGCCAATGTCGCTTGACTGAGAGAACAATGACCATGTGCAAATGCCTGGGCCAATGTCGCTTGACTGAGAGAACAATGACCATGTACAAATCCGGGTAGTTGGCTGACTGAGAGAACAATGACCATGTACAAATGCCGGGTAGTTTGCTGACTGAGAGAACAATGACCATGTACAAATGCCGGGTAGTTGGCTGACTGAGAGAACAATGACCATGTACAAATGCCGGGTAGTTGGCTGACTGAGAGAACAATGACCATGTACAAATGCCGGGTAGTTGGCTGACTTAGAGAACAATGACCATGTACAAATGCCGGGTAGTTGGCTGACTGAGAGAACAATGACCATGTACAAATGCCGGGTAGTTGGCTGACTCAGAGAACAATGACCATGTACAAATGCCGGGTAGTTGGCTGACTGAGAGAACAATGATCATGTACAAATGCCGGGTAGTTGGCTGACTGAGAGAACAATGACCATGTACAAATGCCGGGTAGTTGGCTGACTGATAGAACAATGACCATGTACAAATGCCGGGTAGTTGGCTGACTGAGAGAACAATGACCATGTACAAATGCCGGGTAGTTGGCTGACTGATAGAACAATGACCATGTACAAATGCCGGGTAGTTGGCTGACTGAGAGAACAGTGACCATGTACAAATGCCGGGGCCAATAGGTAGTTGGCTGACTGAGAGAACAGTGACCATGTACAAATGCCGGGGCCAATAGGTAGTTGGCTGACTGAGAGAACAATGACCATGTACAAATGCCGGGTAGTTGGCTGACTGAGAGAACAATGACCATGTACAAATGCCGGGTAGTTGGCTGACTGAGAGAACAATGACCATGTACAAATACCGGGACCAATAGGTAGTTGGCTGACTGAGAGAACAATGACCATGTACAAATGCCGTGGCCAATAGGTAGTTGGCTGACTGAGAGAACAATGACCATGTACAAATGCCGGGTAGTTGGCTGACTGAGAGAACAATGACCATGTACAAATACCGGGGCCAATAGGTAGTTGGCTGACTGAGAGAACAATGACCATGTACAAATGCCGGGGCCAATAGGTAGTTGGCTGACTGAGAGAACAATGACCATGTACAAATGCCGGGGTAGTTGGCTGACTGAGAGAACAATGACCATGTACAAATACCGGGGCCAATAGGTAGTTGGCTGACTGAGAGAACAATGACCATGTACAAATAACGGGGCCAATAGGTAGTTGGCTGACTGAGAGAACAATGACCATGTACAAATACCGGGGCCAATGTCGCTTGACTGAGAGAACAATGACCATGTACAAATGCCGGGGCCAATGTCGCTTGACTGAGAGAACAATGACCATGTACAAATGCCGGGGCCAATGTCGCTTGACTGAGAGAACAATGACCATGTGCAAATGCCTGGGCCAATGTCGCTTGACTGAGAGAACAATGACCATGTACAAATCCGGGTAGTTGGCTGACTGAGAGAACAATGACCATGTACAAATACCGGGGCCAATGTCGGTTGACTGAGAGAACAATGACCATGTACAAATGCAGGGGCCAATTTCGCTTGACTGAGAGAACAATGACCATGTACAAATGCCGGGGCCAATGTCGCTTGACTGAGAGAACAATGACCATGTACAAATACCTGGGCCAATGTCGCTTGACTGAGAGAACAATGACCATGTACAAATGCCGGGTAGTTGGCTGACTGAGAGAACAATGACCATGTACAAATGCCGGGTAGTTGGCTGACTGAGAGAACAATGACCATGTACAAATGCCGGGTAGTTGGCTGACTGAGAGAACAATGACCATGTACAAATGCCGGGTAGTTGGCTGACTGAGAGAACAATGACCATGTACAAATGCCGGGTAGTTGGCTGACTGAGAGAACAATGATCATGTACAAATGCCGGGTAGTTGGCTGACTGAGAGAACAATGACCATGTACAAATGCCGGGTAGTTGGCTGACTGAGAGAACAGTGACCATGTACAAATGCCGGGGCCAATAGGTAGTTGGCTGACTGAGAGAACAATGACCATGTACAAATGCCGGGGCCAATAGGTAGTTGGCTGACTGAGAGAACAATGACCATGTACAAATGCCGGGTAGTTGGCTGACTGAGAGAACAATGACCATGTACAAATGCCGGGTAGTTGGCTGACTGAGAGAACAATGACCATGTACAAATACCGGGACCAATAGGTAGTTGGCTGACTGAGAGAACAATGACCATGTACAAATGCCGGGGCCAATAGGTAGTTGGCTGACTGAGAGAACAATGACCATGTACAAATGCCGGTTGTTGGCTGACTGAGAGAACAATGACCATGTACAAATACCGGGGCCAATAGGTAGTTGGCTGACTGAGAGAACAATGACCATGTACAAATGCCGGGGCCAATAGGTAGTTGGCTGACTGAGAGAACAATGACCATGTACAAATGCCGGGGTAGTTGGCTGACTGAGAGAACAATGACCATGTACAAATACCGGGGCCAATAGGTAGTTGGCTGACTGAGAGAACAATGACCATGTACAAATACCGGGGCCAATAGGTAGTTGGCTGACTGAGAGAACAATGACCATGTACAAATACCGGGGCCAATGTCGCTTGACTGAGAGAACAATGACCATGTACAAATGCCGGGGCCAATGTCGCTTGACTGAGAGAACAATGACCATGTACAAATGCCGGGGCCAATGTCGCTTGACTGAGAGAACAATGACCATGTGCAAATGCCTGGGCCAATGTCGCTTGACTGAGAGAACAATGACCATGTACAAATCCGGGTAGTTGGCTGACTGAGAGAACAATGACCATGTACAAATGCCGGGTAGTTTGCTGACTGAGAGAACAATGACCATGTACAAATCCGGGTAGTTGGCTGACTGAGAGAACAATGACCATGTACAAATGCCGGGTAGTTTGCTGACTGAGAGAACAATGACCATGTACAAATGCCGGGTAGTTGGCTGACTGAGAGAACAATGACCATGTACAAATGCCGGGGTCAATAGGTAGTTGGCTGACTGAGAGAACAATGACCATGTACAAATGCCGGGGCCAATAGGTAGTTGGCTGACTGAGAGAACAATGACCATGTACAAATGCCGGGTAGTTGGCTGACTGAGAGAACAATGACCATGTACAAATGCCGGGTAGTTGGCTGACTGAGAGAACAATGACCATGTACAAATACCGGGACCAATAGGTAGTTGGCTGACTGAGAGAACAATGACCATGTACAAATGCCGGGGCCAATAGGTAGTTGGCTGACTGAGAGAACAATGACCATGTACAAATGCCGGGTAGTTGGCTGACTAAGAGAACAATGACCATGTACAAATACCGGGGCCAATAGGTAGTTGGCTGACTGAGAGAACAATGACCATGTACAAATGCCGGGGCCAATAGGTAGTTGGCTGACTGAGAGAACAACGACCATGTACAAATGCCGGGGTAGTTGGCTGACTGAGAGAACAATGACCATGTACAAATACCGGGGCCAATAGGTAGTTGGCTGACTGAGAGAACAATGACCATGTACAAATACCGGGGCCAATAGGTAGTTGGCTGACTGAGAGAACAATGACCATGTACAAATACCGGGGCCAATGTCGCTTGACTAAGAGAACAATGACCATGTACAAATGCCGGGGCCAATGTCGCTTGACTGAGAGAACAATGACCATGTACAAATGCCGGGGCCAATGTCGCTTGACTGAGTGAACAATGACCATGTGCAAATGCCTGGGCCAATGTCGCTTGACTGAGAGAACAATGACCATGTACAAATCCGGGTAGTTGGCTGACTGAGAGAACAATGACCATGTACAAATGCCGGGTAGTTTGCTGACTGAGAGAACAATGACCATGTACAAATGCCGGGTAGTTGGCTGACTGAGAGAACAATGACCATGTACAAATGCCGGGTAGTTGGCTGACTGAGAGAACAATGACCATGTACAAATGCCGGGTAGTTGGCTGACTTAGAGAACAATGACCATGTACAAATGCCGGGTAGTTGGCTGACTAAGAGAACAATGACCATGTACAAATGCCGGGAAGTTGGCTGACTGAGAGAACAATGATCATGTACAAATGCCGGGTAGTTGGCTGACTGAGAGAACAATGACCATGTACAAATGCCGGGTAGTTGGCTGACTGATAGAACAATGACCATGTACAAATGCCGGGTAGTTGGCTGACTGAGAGAACAATGACCATGTACAAATGCCGGGTAGTTGGCTGACTGATAGAACAATGACCATGTACAAATGCCGGGTAGTTGGCTGACTGAGAGAACAGTGACCATGTACAAATGCCGGGGCCAATAGGTAGTTGGCTGACTGAGAGAACAGTGACCATGTACAAATGCCGGGGCCAATAGGTAGTTGGCTGACTGAGAGAACAATGACCATGTACAAATGCCGGGTAGTTGGCTGACTGAGAGAACAATGACCATGTACAAATGCCGGGTAGTTGGCTGACTGAGAGAACAATGACCATGTACAAATACCGGGACCAATAGGTAGTTGGCTGACTGAGAGAACAATGACCATGTACAAATGCCGTGGCCAATAGGTAGTTGGCTGACTGAGAGAACAATGACCATGTACAAATGCCGGGTAGTTGGCTGACTGAGAGAACAATGACCATGTACAAATACCGGGGCCAATAGGTAGTTGGCTGACTGAGAGAACAATGACCATGTACAAATGCCGGGGCCAATAGGTAGTTGGCTGACTGAGAGAACAATGACCATGTACAAATGCCGGGGTAGTTGGCTGACTGAGAGAACAATGACCATGTACAAATACCGGGGCCAATAGGTAGTTGGCTGACTGAGAGAACAATGACCATGTACAAATAACGGGGCCAATAGGTAGTTGGCTGACTGAGAGAACAATGACCATGTACAAATACCGGGGCCAATGTCGCTTGACTGAGAAAACAATGACCATGTACAAATGCCGGGGCCAATGTCGCTTGACTGAGAGAACAATGACCATGTACAAATGCCGGGGCCAATGTCGCTTGACTGAGAGAACAATGACCATGTGCAAATGCCTGGGCCAATGTCGCTTGACTGAGAGAACAATGACCATGTACAAATCCGGGTAGTTGGCTGACTGAGAGAACAATGACCATGTACAAATACCAGGGCCAATGTCGGTTGACTGAGAGAACAATGACCATGTACAAATGCAGGGGCCAATTTCGCTTGACTGAGAGAACTATGACCATGTACAAATGCCGGGGCCAATGTCGCTTGACTGAGAGAACAATGACCATGTACAAATGCCTGGGCCAATGTCGCTTGACTGAGAGAACAATGACCATGTACAAATGCCGGGTAGTTGGCTGACTGAGAGAACAATGACCATGTACAAATGCCGGGTAGTTGGCTGACTGAGAGAACAATGACCATGTACAAATGCCGGGTAGTTGGCTGACTGAGAGAACAATGACCATGTACAAATGCCGGGTAGTTGGCTGACTGAGAGAACAATGACCATGTACAAATGCCGGGTAGTTGGCTGACTGAGAGAACAATGATCATGTACAAATGCCGGGTAGTTGGCTGACTGAGAGAACAATGACCATGTACAAATGCCGGGTAGTTGGCTGACTGAGAGAACAGTGACCATGTACAAATGCCGGGGCCAATAGGTAGTTGGCTGACTGAGAGAACAATGACCATGTACAAATGCCGGGGCCAATAGGTAGTTGGCTGACTGAGAGAACAATGACCATGTACAAATGCCGGGTAGTTGGCTGACTGAGAGAACAATGACCATGTACAAATGCCGGGTAGTTGGCTGACTGAGAGAACAATGACCATGTACAAATACCGGGACCAATAGGTAGTTGGCTGACTGAGAGAACAATGACCATGTACAAATGCCGGGGCCAATAGGTAGTTGGCTGACTGAGAGAACAATGACCATGTACAAATGCCGGGTAGTTGGCTGACTGAGAGAACAATGACCATGTACAAATACCGGGGCCAATAGGTAGTTGGCTGACTGAGAGAACAATGACCATGTACAAATGCCGGGGCCAATAGGTAGTTGGCTGACTGAGAGAACAATGACCATGTACAAATGCCGGGGTAGTTGGCTGACTGAGAGAACAATGACCATGTACAAATACCGGGGCCAATAGGTAGTTGGCTGACTGAGAGAACAATGACCATGTACAAATACCGGGGCCAATAGGTAGTTGGCTGACTGAGAGAACAATGACCATGTACAAATACCGGGGCCAATGTAGCTTGACTGAGAGAACAATGACCATGTACAAATGCCGGGGCCAATGTCGCTTGACTGAGAGAACAATGACCATATACAAATGCCGGGGCCAATGTCGCTTGACTGAGAGAACAATGACCATGTGCAAATGCCTGGGCCAATGTCGCTTGACTGAGAGAACAATGACCATGTACAAATCCGGGTAGTTGGCTGACTGAGAGAACAATGACCATGTACAAATGCCGGGTAGTTTGCTGACTGAGAGAACAATGACCATGTACAAATCCGGGTAGTTGGCTGACTGAGAGAACAATGACCATGTACAAATGCCGGGTAGTTTGCTGACTGAGAGAACAATGACCATGTACAAATGCCGGGTAGTTGGCTGACTGAGAGAACAATGACCATGTACAAATGCCGGGTAGTTGGCTGACTGAGAGAACAATGACCATGTACAAATGCCGGGTAGTTGGCTGACTGAGAGAACAATGACCATGTACAAATGCCGGGTAGTTGGCTGACTGAGAGAACAATGATCATGTACAAATGCCGGGTAGTTGGCTGACTGAGAGAACAATGACCATGTACAAATGCCGGGTAGTTGGCTGACTGATAGAACAATGACCATGTACAAATGCCGGGTAGTTGGCTGACTAAGAGAACAATGACCATGTACAAATGCCGGGTAGTTGGCTGACTGAGAGAACAATGATCATGTACAAATGCCGGGTAGTTGGCTGACTGAGAGAACAATGACCATGTACAAATGCCGGGTAGTTGGCTGACTGATAGAACAATGACCATGTACAAATGCCGGGTAGTTGGCTGACTGAGAGAACAATGACCATGTACAAATGCCGGGTAGTTGGCTGACTGATAGAACAATGACCATGTACAAATGCCGGGTAGTTGGCTGACTGAGAGAACAGTGACCATGTACAAATGCCGGGGCCAATAGGTAGTTGGCTGACTGAGAGAACAGTGACCATGTACTAATGCCGGGGCCAATAGGTAGTTGGCTGACTGAGAGAACAATGACCATGTACAAATGCCGGGTAGTTGGCTGACTGAGAGAACAATGACCATGTACAAATGCCGGGTAGTTGGCTGACTGAGAGAACAATGACCATGTACAAATACCGGGACCAATAGGTAGTTGGCTGACTGAGAGAACAATGACCATGTACAAATGCCGTGGCCAATAGGTAGTTGGCTGACTGAGAGAACAATGACCATGTACAAATGCCGGGTAGTTGGCTGACTGAGAGAACAATGACCATGTACAAATACCGGGGCCAATAGGTAGTTGGCTGACTGAGAGAACAATGACCATGTACAAATGCCGGGGCCAATAGGTAGTTGGCTGACTGAGAGAACAATGACCATGTACAAATGCCGGGGTAGTTGGCTGACTGAGAGAACAATGACCATGTACAAATACCGGGGCCAATAGGTAGTTGGCTGACTGAGAGAACAATGACCATGTACAAATAACGGGGCCAATAGGTAGTTGGCTGACTGAGAGAACAATGACCATGTACAAATACCGGGGCCAATGTCGCTTGACTGAGAGAACAATGACCATGTACAAATGCCGGGGCCAATGTCGCTTGACTGAGAGAACAATGACCATGTACAAATGCCGGGGCCAATGTCGCTTGACTGAGAGAACAATGACCATGTGCAAATGCCTGGGCCAATGTCGCTTGACTGAGAGAACAATGACCATGTACAAATCCGGGTAGTTGGCTGACTGAGAGAACAATGACCATGTACAAATACCGGGGCCAATGTCGGTTGACTGAGAGAACTATGACCATGTACAAATGCAGGGGCCAATTTCGCTTGACTGAGAGAACAATGACCATGTACAAATGCCGGGGCCAATGTCGCTTGACTGAGAGAACAATGACCATGTACAAATGCCTGGGCCAATGTCGCTTGACTGAGAGAACAATGACCATGTACAAATGCCGGGTAGTTGGCTGACTGAGAGAACAATGACCATGTACAAATGCCGGGTAGTTGGCTGACTGAGAGAACAATGACCATGTACAAATGCCGGGTAGTTGGCTGACTGAGAGAACAATGACCATGTACAAATGCCGGGTAGTTGGCTGACTGAGAGAACAATGACCATGTACAAATGCCGGGTAGTTGGCTGACTGAGAGAACAATGACCATGTACAAATGCCGGGTAGTTGGCTGACTGAGAGAACAATGACCATGTACAAATGCCGGGTAGTTGGCTGACTGAGAGAACAGTGACCATGTACAAATGCCGGGGCCAATAGGTAGTTGGCTGACTGAGAGAACAATGACCATGTACAAATGCCGGGGCCAATAGGTAGTTGGCTGACTGAGAGAACAATGACCATGTACAAATGCCGGGTAGTTGGCTGACTGAGAGAACAATGACCATGTACAAATGCCGGGTAGTTGGCTGACTGAGAGAACAATGACCATGTACAAATACCGGGACCAATAGGTAGTTGGCTGACTGAGAGAACAATGACCATGTACAAATGCCGGGGCCAATAGGTAGTTGGCTGACTGAGAGAACAATGACCATGTACAAATGCCGGGTAGTTGGCTGACTCAGAGAACAATGACCATGTACAAATACCGGGGCCAATAGGTAGTTGGCTGACTGAGAGAACAATGACCATGTACAAATGCCGGGGCCAATAGGTAGTTGGCTGACTGAGAGAACAATGACCATGTACAAATGCCGGGGTAGTTGGCTGACTGAGAGAACAATGACCATGTACAAATACCGGGGCCAATAGGTAGTTGGCTGACTGAGAGAACAATGACCATGTACAAATACCGGGGCCAATATGTAGTTGGCTGACTGAGAGAACAATGACCATGTACAAATACCGGGGCCAATGTCGCTTGACTGAGAGAACAATGACCATGTACAAATGCCGGGGCCAATGTCGCTTGACTGAGAGAACAATGACCATGTACAAATGCCGGGGCCAATGTCGCTTGACTGAGAGAACAATGACCATGTGCAAATGCCTGGGCCAATGTCGCTTGACTGAGAGAACAATGACCATGTACAAATCCGGGTAGTTGGCTGACTGAGAGAACAATGACCATGTACAAATGCCGGGTAGTTTGCTGACTGAGAGAACAATGACCATGTACAAATCCGGGTAGTTGGCTGACTGAGAGAACAATGACCATGTACAAATGCCGGGTAGTTTGCTGACTGAGAGAACAATGACCATGTACAAATGCCGGGTAGTTGGCTGACTGAGAGAACAATGACCATGTACAAATGCCGGGTAGTTGGCTGACTGAAAGAACAATGACCATGTACAAATGCCGGGTAGTTGGCTGACTGAGAGAACAATGACCATGTACAAATGCCGGGTAGTTGGCTGACTGAGAGAACAATGACCATGTACAAATGCCGGGTAGTTGGCTGACTGAGAGAACAATGACCATGTACAAATGCCGGGTAGTTGGCTGACTGAGAGAACAATGATCATGTACAAATGCCGGGTAGTTGGCTGACTGAGAGAACAATGACCATGTACAAATGCCGGGTAGTTGGCTGACTGATAGAACAATGACCATGTACAAATGCCGGGTAGTTGGCTGACTGAGAGAACAATGACCATGTACAAATGCCGGGGCCAATAGGTAGTTGGCTGACTGAGAGAACAGTGACCATGTACAAATGCCGGGGCCAATAGGTAGTCGGCTGACTGAGAGAACAATGACCATGTACAAATGCCGGGTAGTTGGCTGACTGAGAGAACAATGACCATGTACAAATGCCGGGTAGTTGGCTGACTAAGAGAACAATGACCATGTACAAATACCGGGACCAATAGGTAGTTGGCTGACTGAGAGAACAATGACCATGTACAAATGCCGTGGCCAATAGGTAGTTGGCTGACTGAGAGAACAATAACCATGTACAAATGCCGGGTAGTTGGCTGACTGAGAGAACAATGACCATGTACAAATACCGGGGCCAATAGGTAGTTGGCTGACTGAGAGAACAATGACCATGTACAAATGCCGGGGCCAATAGGTAGTTGGCTGACTGAGAGAACAATGACCATGTACAAATGCCGGGGTAGTTGGCTGACTGAGAGAACAATGACCATGTACAAATACCGGTGCCAATAGGTAGTTGGCTGACTGAGAGAACAATGACCATGTACAAATACCGGGGCCAATAGGTAGTTGGCTGACTGAGAGAACAATGACCATGTACAAATACCGGGGCCAATGTCGCTTGACTGAGAGAACAATGACCATGTACAAATGCCGGGGCCAAAGTCGCTTGACTGAGAGAACAATGACCATGTACAAATGCCGGGGCCAATGTCGCTTGACTGAGAGAACAATGACCATGTGCAAATGCCTGGGCCAATGTCGCTTGACTGAGAGAACAATGACCATGTACAAATCCGGGTAGTTGGCTGACTGAGAGAACAATGACCATGTACAAATACCGGGGCCAATGTCGGTTGACTGAGAGAACAATGACCATGTACAAATGCAGGGGCCAATTTCGCTTGACTGAGAGAACAATGACCATGTACAAATGCCGGGGCCAATGTCGCTTGACTGAGAGAACAATGACCATGTACAAATGCCTGGGCCAATGTCGCTTGACTGAGAGAACAATGACCATGTACAAATGCCGGGTAGTTGGCTGACTGAGAGAACAATGACCATGTACAAATGACGGGTAGTTGGCTGACTGAGAGAACAATGACCATGTACAAATGCCGGGTAGTTGGCTGACTGAGAGAACAATGACCATGTACAAATGCCGGGTAGTTGGCTGACTGAGAGAACAATGACCATGTACAAATGCCGGGTAGTTGGCTGACTGAGAGAACAATGATCATGTACAAATGCCGGGTAGTTGGCTGACTGAGAGAACAATGACCATGTACAAATGCCGGGTAGTTGGCTGACTGAGAGAACAGTGACCATGTACAAATGCCGGGGCCAATAGGTAGTTGGCTGACTGAGAGAACAATGACCATGTACAAATGCCGGGGCCAATAGGTAGTTGGCTGACTGAGAGAACAATGACCATGTACAAATGCCGGGTAGTTGGCTGACTGAGAGAACAATGACCATGTACAAATACCGGGACCAATAGGTAGTTGGCTGACTGAGAGAACAATGACCATGTACAAATGCCGGGGCCAATAGGTAGTTGGCTGACTGAGAGAACAATGACCATGTACAAATGCCGGGTAGTTGGCTGACTGAGAGAACAATGACCATGTACAAATACCGGGGCCAATAGGTAGTTGGCTGACTGAGAGAACAATGACCATGTACAAATGCCGGGGCCAATAGGTAGTTGGCTGACTGAGAGAACAATGACCATGTACAAATGCCGGGGTAGTTGGCTGACTGAGAGAACAATGACCATGTACAAATACCGGGGCCAATAGGTAGTTGGCTGACTGAGAGAACAATGACCATGTACAAATACCGGGGCCAATAGGTAGTTGGCTGACTGAGAGAACAATGACCATGTACAAATACCGGGGCCAATGTCGCTTGACTGAGAGAACAATGACCATGTACAAATGCCGGGGCCAATGTCGCTTGACTGAGAGAACAATGACCATGTACAAATGCCGGGGCCAATGTCGCTTGACTGAGAGAACAATGACCATGTGCAAATGCCTGGGCCAATGTCGCTTGACTGAGAGAACAATGACCATGTACAAATCCGGGTAGTTGGCTGACTGAGAGAACAATGACCATGTACAAATGCCGGGTAGTTTGCTGACTGAGAGAACAATGACCATGTACAAATGCCGGGTAGTTGGCTGACTGAGAGAACAATGACCATGTACAAATGCCGGGTAGTTGGCTGACTGAGAGAACAATGACCATGTACAAATGCCGGGTAGTTGGCTGACTGAGAGAACAATGACCATGTACAAATGCCGGGTAGTTGGCTGACTGAGAGAACAATGACCATGTACAAATGCCGGGTAGTTGGCTGACTGAGAGAACAATGACCATGTACAAATGCCGGGTAGTTGGCTGACTGAGAGAACAATGATCATGTACAAATGCCGGGTAGTTGGCTGACTGAGAGAACAATGACCATGTACAAATGCCGGGTAGTTGGCTGACTGATAGAACAATGACCATGTACAAATGCCGGGTAGTTGGCTGACTGAGAGAACAATGACCATGTACAAATGCCGCGTAGTTGGCTGACTGAGAGAACAATGACCATGTACAAATGCCGGGTAGTTGGCTGACTGAGAGAACAATGACCATGTACAAATGCCGGGGCCAATAGGTAGTTGGCTGACTGAGAGAACAATGACCATGTACAAATGCCGGGGCCAATAGGTAGTTGGCTGACTGAGAGAACAGTGACCATGTACAAATGCCGGGGCCAATAGGTAGTTGGCTGACTGAGAGAACAATGACCATGTACAAATGCCGTGGCCAATAGGTAGTTGGCTGACTGAGAGAACAATGACCATGTACAAATGCCGGGGCCAATAGGTAGTTGGCTGACTGAGAGAACAATGACCATGTACAAATGCCGGGGCCAATAGGTAGTTGGCTGACTGAGAGAACAATGACCATGTACAAATGCCGGGGCCAATAGGTAGTTGGCTGACTGAGAGAACAATGACCATGTACAAATGCCGGGGCCAATAGGTAGCTGGCTGACTGAGAGAACAATGACCATGTACAAATGCCGGGATAGTTGGCTGACTTAGAGAACAATGACCATGTACAAATACCGGGGCCAATAGGTTGTTGGCTGACTGAGAGAACAATGACCATGTACAAATGCCGGGGCCAATAGGTAGTTGGCTGACTGAGAGAACAATGACCATGTACAAATGCCGGGGCCAATAGGTAGTTGGCTGACTGAGAGAACAATGACCATGTTCAAATACCGGGGCCAATAGGTAGTTGGCTGACTGAGAGAACAATGACCATGTACAAATGCCGGGGCCAATAGGTAGTTGGCTGACTGAGAGAACAATGACCATGTACAAATACCGGGGCCAATGTCGCTTGACTGAGAGAACAATGACCATGTACAAATGCCGGGGCCAATGTCGCTTGACTGAGAGAACAATGACCATGTACAAATGCCGGGGCCAATGTCGCTTGACTGAGAGAACAATGACCATGTACAAATGCCTGGGCCAATGTCGCTTGACTGAGAGAACAATGACCATGTACAAATCCGGGTAGTTGGCTGAATGAGAGAACAATGACCATGTACAATTAATCAATGACGATATAGATAAACGTGTTTCATGCGACAAGAGAGTCAATAAGTTTGGCCTTGTCCTATTAAACTTTTGTAAGGCATATGATCTTCTAATTGCAAATGGCCGACTACATGGAGATAAAAATACAGGTGACTTTACGTACGTTGGACCTACCGGAAATAGTGTCATAGATTATCTTATAGCGTCATCATTATGTCTACATCAAATACATCAGTTTAACATTGAGACACGTCCGGAATCGAGTCATTTTCCGGTCAGTTTCTCATTAAAAAGTGGAATATGGAATGAAAAGAGTAAGAAAAGGGATGATATGAAAAATAAAGTCAAAGACAAATATGTGTTTACTGAAAACAATATAGAGATGTTCAGATCACAAATTGGAAATATTTTATCAAATAACTTTGTGCGATGTTTTATACATGAAATTAATGACCTGTCGATCAGCATTAATTACATAATAGACAAGTTCAATAAAATATTTTATGAGAGTGGCAACATCTGTGTTCGTAAACAAAATAATAAAGTTGATAAACAACCAAGATGGTTTGATGTTTCGTGCAGATCACTTAAGTATGAAAGAAATAGATGTTTGCGTAGATTCAGATGTGATCGAACGGATAGAAACTTGCAAACATATAAAGTTGCTAGAAATATCTTCAAGCAACATTGTGATACAAAGCAACGAGAATTTAATACAAAACAACTGAATGATTTAATTGATAATTCCCATGACCCAAAATCGTTTTGGAAGAAATTAAAGGTTATGACTGTTGGTGGTATACAAAAGGGTAACGATATTTCAAAAGACGAATGGAAGAATCATTTCGAAGATCTATTTAAAGATTTAGATGAAACACAAATTGAACTAAATGAGATAGTTGACTTTGATATACACCCAGAAGAACTGCATAGTGATTTAGAAGATGCCGTGTTTAACGCAGAAATTTCAGACGAAGAAGTCCTTCGTTCTGTAAAAGCTTTACGTAAAGGGTCGAGTGGTGGAGAAGATAACATTATACCAGAATTTTTCATGTACAGTATAGAAATAATTTTACCTTTGATCACACGTTTGTTTAATAGACTTTTCAACATGGGTCAGTTTCCAAATAAATGGAGCAGTGCAGTTATTATTACCTTGCATAAAAAAGGAGATATAAACAATCCTGATAATTATAGAGGAATATCGCTCCTTGATATATTTGGGAAGTTATATGCTGGTATTATTTCCAGACGTTTAACATTTTACGTCAATATGTTTAACAAATTGAATGAAAGCCAAGCTGGATTCCGCGAGGGCTACACAACTATTGATAATGCATTTATATTACAAAGCATGGCCAAAAAGCAAGTAGCTAAAAGAGGCGGGAAAATGTATGTTGCGTTTGTAGACTTTAAAAAAGCCTTCGATATGGTTAATAGGCGCAAACTTTGGAATGTGGTTAGAAAAAACGGAGTTCGCGGTAAACTTTTTTCTGCTATGCTCAGTTTATATAGAAATGTATCAGCATGTGTTCGAACCAAAAATGGCAATACTGACTTCTTCAGCTGTCCGATGGGTCTAAAACAAGGATGTTTACTTTCACCAATACTGTTTATTATGTTTATAAACGAACTTGTAGTACGTATAGATGAAAGTGGCTTACCAGGGATACAGTTATTCCCCGATATAACTCAGATTTTAGCGCTTTTGTTTGCTGATGATTTAGCACTTACAGCGGATACAGTTGTAGGACTTCAACGATTATTAAATATTTTAAGTTCCTTTTGTAAAGAAAAAGGACTGCAAGTTAACACTGATAAAACTAAAATTATGGTTTTTAAAAATGGTGGAAATCTTTCACGTCATGAAAAGTGGACTTATGATTCCTTTAACTTAGAAGTCGTTCCAAGATTTTCATATGTTGGTGTTACCTTAACATCACAGTCATCATTATGTCAGATGGCAAACGAGCAAGCATTGAAAGGCAAGAAAGTCCTGGTGGCTCTTCTCTCAAGACTGTACAGATATGGTCAATTACCGAAACACGTATTTTTTAACATATTTGATACAAAAATTAAACCGGTACTGATGTATGGATCTGAACTATGGGGTATTCAAGAAAACAACTCAATAGAAATAGTCCAAAATTATGCGTGTAAACGTTATATGTGTCTTAGACAAAATGCATCAAACGCGGCTGTACTTGGGGACTGTGGACGTTTTCCGTTACATATAAATGCAGCCAAAAGAAGTATTTCATACTGGTTGAAAATTTTAAAACTACCGGAACATAGGTACGTCAGAAAAGTTTACAACATGTTGTTAAAACTAGACGAAGTGGGACTGACAAATTGGGCATCCGGAATACGACGTTTACTACAAACAAATGGTTTTGGGTATGTATGGGACCAGCAAAATGTTAACAATGAAAAGCTATTTTTGAAATCTGTCATTCAATGCCTCCAAGACCAATATCTGCAAGTGTGGTCAAATAAGATAACAAATAGTACAAAACTTTCTACGTATTCGATGTTCAAATCCATGTTTGACCATGAACACTACTTAAATGTTGTGTCAATTAGGAAATTCAGAAGCGCTATCGCTCGACTACGGACATCATCCCATGATCTTGCAGTTGAGCGAGGAAGGTACAACAACACCCCTAGAGACGAAAGACTGTGCCAATACTGTGCTAACTGTTTTGAAAATGAGTATCATTTTCTATTAGTATGTCCGTTATACACTGCCTTACGTCAAAACTATTTACCAGAAAAGTATTGGAAAGAACCAAATATTCATAAGTTTACTATATTGATGGGTTCGAAATCGGAAGTGTTGTTGAATAAATTGGCACGTTATATTTACTTTGCATTTGAATTACGTAATCGCTCTATTGGTGTATTATAAAAATATCAATATATTGCGTTACTATGCATATTTATTTAGACGACTATTATAGTAACATATAAACTAGTGTGTATGTGTATTTACTTGTACTTCTGTTATACTCAAGATGATCTTATGTGATTTAGCAGCTGTGGTATAAATATGTTCTTAGACACCATTTACACACTCGAATTAAGATAGATATGTACAATTGAATATATATGTAAAACTAAAAAAAAGAATGATTTATATTAACTAAAAATATGTAATGTCTACTCTTAAAGTCTGTTATTATAAATATGACATCAAATATCAAGCAAAACAGTTACTAGTTATGCTTATTGTGTGTATATCTATATGAGTTATGCTGATTGTATATTATAACACAATGTTTGTAACCATGTAAATATTGCATACGTTGATTGCTAAGGATACGAATGATTAGTAAACCTTACTCAAATGTATTTCTGCTACGTATTATCGTAACCATACAAATGTTAATATGTTGCTTTACCACTGTTGGAACATTTTATGTACATTTGGACTTGTTTTGGGCCGGTGGCCTCTATCAAATAAATTCATTGTCATTACAAATGCCGGGTAGTTTGCTGACTGAGAGAACAATGACCATGTACAAATGCCGGGTAGTTGACTGACTGAGAGAACAATGACCATGTACAAATGCCGGGGCCAATAGATAGTTGGCTGACTGAGAGAACAATGACCATGTTCAAATACCGGGGCCAATAGGTAGTTGGCTGACTGAGAGAACAATGACCATGTACAAATGCCGGGGCCAATAGGTAGTTGGCTGACTGAGAGAACAATGACCATGTACAAATACCGGGGCCAATGTCGCTTGACTGAGAGAACAATGACCATGTACAAATGCCGGGGCCAATGTCGCTTGACTGAGAGAACAATGACCATGTACAAATGCCGGGGCCAATGTCGCTTGACTGAGAGAACAATGACCATGTACAAATGCCTGGGCCAATGTCGCTTGACTGAGAGAACAATGACCATGTACAAATCCGGGTAGTTGGCTGAATGAGAGAACAATGACCATGTACAAATGCCGGGTAGTTTGCTGACTGAGAGAACAATGACCATGTACAAATGCCGGGTAGTTGACTGACTGAGAGAACAATGACCATGTACAAATCCGGGTAGTTGGCTGACTGAGAGAACAATGACCATGTACAAATGCCGGGTAGTTTGCTGACTGAGAGAACAATGACCATGTACAAATCCGGGTAGTTGGCTGACTGAGAGAACAATGACCATGTACAAATGCCGGGTAGTTTGCTGACTGAGAGAACAATGACCATGTACAAATGCCGGGTAGTTGGCTGACTGAGAGAACAATGACCATGTACAAATGCCGGGTAGTTGGCTGACTGAAAGAACAATGACCATGTACAAATGCCGGGTAGTTGGCTGACTGAGAGAACAATGACCATGTACAAATGCCGGGTAGTTGGCTGACTGATAGAACAATGACCATGTACAAATGCCGGGTAGTTGGCTGACTGAGAGAACAGTGACCATGTACAAATGCCGGGGCCAATAGGTAGTTGGCTGACTGAGAGAACAGTGACCATGTACAAATGCCGGGGCCAATAGGTAGTTGGCTGACTGAGAGAACAATGACCATGTACAAATGCCGGGTAGTTGGCTGACTGAGAGAACAATGACCATGTACAAATGCCGGGTAGTTGGCTGACTAAGAGAACAATGACCATGTACAAATACCGGGACCAATAGGTAGTTGGCTGACTGAGAGAACAATGACCATGTACAAATGCCGTGGCCAATAGGTAGTTGGCTGACTGAGAGAACAATGACCATGTACAAATGCCGGGTAGTTGGCTGACTGAGAGAACAATGACCATGTACAAATACCGGGGCCAATAGGTAGTTGGCTGACTGAGAGAACAATGACCATGTACAAATGCCGGGGCCAATAGGTAGTTGGCTGACTGAGAGAACAATGACCATGTACAAATGCCGGGGTAGTTGGCTGACTGAGAGAACAATGACCATGTACAAATACCGGGGCCAATAGGTAGTTGGCTGACTGAGAGAACAATGACCATGTACAAATACCGGGGCCAATAGGTAGTTGGCTGACTGAGAGAACAATGACCATGTACAAATACCGGGGCCAATGTCGCTTGACTGAGAGAACAATGACCATGTACAAATGCCGGGGCCAAAGTCGCTTGACTGAGAGAACAATGACCATGTACAAATGCCGGGGCCAATGTCGCTTGACTGAGAGAACAATGACCATGTGCAAATGCCTGGGCCAATGTCGCTTGACTGAGAGAACAATGACCATGTACAAATCCGGGTAGTTGGCTGACTGAGAGAACAATGACCATGTACAAATACCGGGGCCAATGTCGGTTGACTGAGAGAACAATGACCATGTACAAATGCAGGGGCCAATTTCGCTTGACTGAGAGAACAATGACCATGTACAAATGCCGGGGCCAATGTCGCTTGACTGAGAGAACAATGACCATGTACAAATGCCTTGGCCAATGTCGCTTGACTGAGAGAACAATGACCATGTACAAATGCCGGGTAGTTGGCTGACTGAGAGAACAATGACCATGTACAAATGACGGGTAGTTGGCTGACTGAGAGAACAATGACCATGTACAAATGCCGGGTAGTTGGCTGACTGAGAGAACAATGACCATGTACAAATGCCGGGTAGTTGGCTGACTGAGAGAACAATGACCATGTACAAATGCCGGGTAGTTGGCTGACTGAGAGAACAATGATCATGTACAAATGCCGGGTAGTTGGCTGACTGAGAGAACAATGACCATGTACAAATGCCGGGTAGTTGGCTGACTGAGAGAACAGTGACCATGTACAAATGCCGGGGCCAATAGGTAGTTGGCTGACTGAGAGAACAATGACCATGTACAAATGCCGGGGCCAATAGGTAGTTGGCTGACTGAGAGAACAATGACCATGTACAAATGCCGGGTAGTTGGCTGACTGAGAGAACAATGACCATGTACAAATACCGGGACCAATAGGTAGTTGGCTGACTGAGAGAACAATGACCATGTACAAATGCCGGGGCCAATAGGTAGTTGGCTGACTGAGAGAACAATGACCATGTACAAATGCCGGGTAGTTGGCTGACTGAGAGAACAATGACCATGTACAAATACCGGGGCCAATAGGTAGTTGGCTGACTGAGAGAACAATGACCATGTACAAATGCCGGGGCCAATAGGTAGTTGGCTGACTGAGAGAACAATGACCATGTACAAATGCCGGGGTAGTTGGCTGACTGAGAGAACAATGACCATGTACAAATACCGGGGCCAATAGGTAGTTGGCTGACTGAGAGAACAATGACCATGTACAAATACCGGGGCCAATAGGTAGTTGGCTGACTGAGAGAACAATGACCATGTACAAATACCGGGGCCAATGTCGCTTGACTGAGAGAACAATGACCATGTACAAATGCCGGGGCCAATGTCGCTTGACTGAGAGAACAATGACCATGTACAAATGCCGGGGCCAATGTCGCTTGACTGAGAGAACAATGACCATGTGCAAATGCCTGGGCCAATGTCGCTTGACTGAGAGAACAATGACCATGTACAAATCCGGGTAGTTGGCTGACTGAGAGAACAATGACCATGTACAAATGCCGGGTAGTTTGCTGACTGAGAGAACAATGACCATGTACAAATGCCGGGTAGTTGGCTGACTGAGAGAACAATGACCATGTACAAATGCCGGGTAGTTGGCTGACTGAGAGAACAATGACCATGTACAAATGCCGGGTAGTTGGCTGACTGAGAGAACAATGACCATGTACAAATGCCGGGTAGTTGGCTGACTGAGAGAACAATGACCATGTACAAATGCCGGGTAGTTGGCTGACTGAGAGAACAATGACCATGTACAAATGCCGGGTAGTTGGCTGACTGAGAGAACAATGATCATGTACAAATGCCGGGTAGTTGGCTGACTGAGAGAACAATGACCATGTACAAATGCCGGGTAGTTGGCTGACTGATAGAACAATGACCATGTACAAATGCCGGGTAGTTGGCTGACTGAGAGAACAATGACCATGTACAAATGCCGCGTAGTTGGCTGACTGAGAGAACAATGACCATGTACAAATGCCGGGTAGTTGGCTGACTGAGAGAACAATGACCATGTACAAATGCCGGGGCCAATAGGTAGTTGGCTGACTGAGAGAACAATGACCATGTACAAATGCCGGGGCCAATAGGTAGTTGGCTGACTGAGAGAACAGTGACCATGTACAAATGCCGGGGCCAATAGGTAGTTGGCTGACTGAGAGAACAATGACCATGTACAAATGCCGTGGCCAATAGGTAGTTGGCTGACTGAGAGAACAATGACCATGTACAAATGCCGGGGCCAATAGGTAGTTGGCTGACTGAGAGAACAATGACCATGTACAAATGCCGGGGCCAATAGGTAGTTGGCTGACTGAGAGAACAATGACCATGTACAAATGCCGGGGCCAATAGGTAGTTGGCTGACTGAGAGAACAATGACCATGTACAAATGCCGGGATAGTTGGCTGACTGAGAGAACAATGACCATGTACAAATACCGGGGCCAATAGGTTGTTGGCTGACTGAGAGAACAATGACCATGTACAAATGCCGGGGCCAATAGGTAGTTGGCTGACTGAGAGAACAATGACCATGTACAAATGCCGGGGCCAATAGGTAGTTGGCTGACTGAGAGAACAATGACCATGTTCAAATACCGGGGCCAATAGGTAGTTGGCTGACTGAGAGAACAATGACCATGTACAAATGCCGGGGCCAATAGGTAGTTGGCTGACTGAGAGAACAATGACCATGTACAAATACCGGGGCCAATGTCGCTTGACTGAGAGAACAATGACCATGTACAAATGCCGGGGCCAATGTCGCTTGACTGAGAGAACAATGACCATGTACAAATGCCGGGGCCAATGTCGCTTGACTGAGAGAACAATGACCATGTACAAATGCCTGGGCCAATGTCGCTTGACTGAGAGAACAATGACCATGTACAAATCCGGGTAGTTGGCTGAATGAGAGAACAATGACCATGTACAAATGCCGGGTAGTTTGCTGACTGAGAGAACAATGACCATGTACAAATGCCGGGTAGTTGACTGACTGAGAGAACAATGACCATGTACAAATGCCGGGGCCAATAGGTAGTTGGCTGACTGAGAGAACAATGACCATGTTCAAATACCGGGGCCAATAGGTAGTTGGCTGACTGAGAGAACAATGACCATGTACAAATGCCGGGGCCAATAGGTAGTTGGCTGACTGAGAGAACAATGACCATGTACAAATACCGGGGCCAATGTCGCTTGACTGAGAGAACAATGACCATGTACAAATGCCGGGGCCAATGTCGCTTGACTGAGAGAACAATGACCATGTACAAATGCCGGGGCCAATGTCGCTTGACTGAGAGAACAATGACCATGTACAAATGCCTGGGCCAATGTCGCTTGACTGAGAGAACAATGACCATGTACAAATCCGGGTAGTTGGCTGAATGAGAGAACAATGACCATGTACAAATGCCGGGTAGTTTGCTGACTGAGAGAACAATGACCATGTACAAATGCCGGGTAGTTGACTGACTGAGAGAACAATGACCATGTACAAATGCCGGGTAGTTGGCTGACTAAGAGAACAATGACCATGTACAAATGCCGGGTAGTTGGCTGACTGAGAGAACAATGACCATGTACAAATGCCGGGTAGTTGGCTGACTGAGAGAACAATGACCATGTACAAATGCCGGGTAGTTGGCTGACTGAGAGAACAATGACCATGTACAAATGCCGGGTAGTTGGCTGACTGAGAGAACAATGATCATGTACAAATGCCGGGTAGTTGGCTGACTGAGAGAACAATGACCATGTACAAATGCCGGGTAGTTGGCTGACTGATAGAACAATGACCATGTACAAATGCCGGGTAGTTGGCTGACTGAGAGAGCAATGACCATGTACAAATGCCGCGTAGTTGGCTGACTGAGAGAACAATGACCATGTACAAATGCCGGGTAGTTGGCTGACTGAGAGAACAATGACCATGTACAAATGCCGGGGCCAATAGGTAGTTGGCTGACTGAGAGAACAATGACCATGTACAAATGCCGGGGCCAATAGGTAGTTGGCTGACTGAGAGAACAGTGACCATGTACAAATGCCGGGGCCAATAGGTAGTTGGCTGACTGAGAGAACAATGACCATGTACAAATGCCGTGGCCAATAGGTAGTTGGCTGACTGAGAGAACAATGACCATGTACAAATGCCGGGGCCAATAGGTAGTTGGCTGACTGAGAGAACAATGACCATGTACAAATGCCGGGGCCAATAGGTAGTTGGCTGACTGAGAGAACAATGACCATGTACAAATGCCGGGTAGTTGGCTGACTGAGAGAACAATGACCATGTACAAATGCCGGGTAGTTGGCTGACTGAGAGAACAATGACCATGTACAAATACCGGGGCCAATAGGTAGTTGGCTGACTGAGAGAACAATGACCATGTACAAATGCCGGGGCCAATAGGTAGTTGGCTGACTGAGAGAACAATGACCATGTACAAATGCCGGGGTAGTTGGCTGACTGAGAGAACAATGACCATGTACAAATACCGGGGCCAATAGGTAGTTGGCTGACTGAGAGAACAATGACCATGTACAAATGCCGGGGCCAATAGGTAGTTGGCTGACTGAGAGAACAATGACCATGTACAAATGCCGGGATAGTTGGCTGACTGAGAGAACAATGACCATGTACAAATACCGGGGCCAATAGGTTGTTGGCTGACTGAGAGAACAATGACCATGTACAAATGCCGGGGCCAATAGGTAGTTGGCTGACTGAGAGAACAATGACCATGTACAAATGCCGGGGCCAATAGGTAGTTGGCTGACTGAGAGAACAATGACCATGTACAAATGCCGGGGTAGTTGGCTGACTGAGAGAACAATGACCATGTACAAATACCGGGGCCAATAGGTAGTTGGCTGACTGAGAGAACAATGACCATGTACAAATGCCGGGGCCAATAGGTAGTTGGCTGACTGAGAGAACAATGACCATGTACAAATGCCGGGTAGTTTGCTGACTGAGAGAACAATGACCATGTACAAATGCCGGGTAGTTTGCTGACTGAGAGAACAATGACCATGTACAAATGCCGGGTAGTTGGCTGACTGAGAGAACAATGACCATGTACAAATGCCGGGTAGTTGGCTGACTGAGAGAACAATGTCCATGTACAAATGCCGGGTAGTTGGCTGACTGAGAGAACAATGACCATGTACAAATGCCGGGTAGTTGTCTGACTGAGAGAACAATGACCATGTACAAATGCCGGGTAGTTGGCTGACTGAGAGAACAATGACCATGAACAAATGCCGGGGTAGTTGGCTGACTGAGAGAACAATGACCATGTACAAATGCCGGGTAGTTGGCTGACTGAGAGAACAGTGACCATGTACAAATGCCGGGTAGTTGGCTGACTGAGAGAACAATGACCATGTACAAATGCCGGGTAGTTGGCTGACTGAGAGAACAATGACCATGTACAAATGCCGGGGCCAATGTCGGTTGATTGGACGTTCACACGTGATTACGACTAATTGAGGAGGGTGCAGTCCGGAAAGAAAAAACTATGACTACAATGATAACATTAAATTACATTTTCTCTACTTTTCAGCCACATACTTGACTATTATTTTGATGTTGAGTACGTTATCTGTGATATTCACAATCGTTGTATTGGACATATATTTCAATCATTCGGACGACGAAGAACCGCCGAAGTGGATACAGACATTAACCCGCGTTTTCCTCGTCAGAATAGCAATGTGGAAAGGTAGGATAAAACAATTACGAATCAATGAACACAGCCGACTTTTAAAGCGGTCGTCTTACAGTTGTTTTAGTGTACATAATAATGTTTAAAGTAATACAATCATTCATGGGCCTTATTCACAAACACTTTAAGACTGAAACTCAGACTTAGACTTTAAAATGTTAAATCTTCATTTTGCTTTTACGTTGTTCTCACAGTAAAGATCTTAATACAAATTGACGACTGTGTAGAATGGATGACAACAATTGACGACTGTGTAGAATGGGTGACAACAATTGACGACTGTGTAGAATGGGTGACAACAATTGACGACTGTGTAGAATTGGTGACAACAATTGACGATTGTGTAGAATGGGTGACAACAATTGACGACTGTGTAGAATGGGTGACAACAATTGACGACTGTGTAGAATGGGTGACAACAATTGACGACTGTGTAGAATGGGTGACAACAATTGACGACTGTGTAGAATGGGTGACAACAATTGACGACTGTGTAGAATGGGTGACAACAATTGACGACTGTGTAGAATGGGTGACAACAATTATTCAGGCACAATTTCGTTCTTTTAGATTCAATGAAAAACAAAATGCTGGTTAATATAAATTTTACAATTTAAAGTCTAAGTCTGAGATATAGACTTAAGGTGTTTGTGAATAAGACCCCAGAAGTTCAACAAATGGCTATATAAATGCGAAGAGTCACATTCCTTTGGAAACGCATCGACGCATTTATTGACATTTGCGACAACAACATATTCTAACATCTGATCATAGATATACATGTATCTGTAATACATGCTCTGACCCATTCTCGTAATACTAGTTCATAGCTACGACATCTACAAAGATTACAACAAACAAACTATAATATGCAGTGTATTTATAATGTAAGAAAATTGATGATTGTAGTTTGTGACTATTGTTTAAAAGTACGAAACGCTGATGATGAATTTATAATATCATATCCTATAAACAGGAAATAATAGATTTAGAAACTGAACGATTTCACTGGTCCTGACTTCATGTTTCAGAAATAAAACATGAATTTGTTGACTGTTAAATCATGGAAGTTTTTATTTCTAGACTCAGAATTTCATTTTTTGAGGACACGAAAACGTGGATAGAGAAGTCGCCAACGGTCTTTTGTAGGACCAGTTTCCATTTAGTACATATTTGAATCTTGCCAACTGTATGTAAAACATTTTCCGTACGTTGCTATTGTTGGGTTGTATATGCAGATGTATTACTGAGTCATTTGATAATCTTTTAATATGAAATATTTATCGTGTATGAGAAACCCATGCACATACAAAGTTGTGGCGTTCACTTTTATTTTTACATTTATTCATGTGCCAGTTATGGAGCTATGTGTGTACGTCTGTTATTTGTGTCTGTTTGAGCTATAAGCAACTTTACTTCAAACACCTCTCCATAGCAACACCTTTTGTGAGACACAACCTCTCCATAGTAGAACCTTTTGTGAGACACAACCTCTCCATAGCAACACCCTTTGTGAGACACAACCTCTCCATAGCAACACCCTTTGTGAGACACAACCTCTCCATAGCAGCACCCTTTGTGAGACACAACCTCTCCATAGCAACACCCTTTGTTAGACACAACCTCTCCATAGCAACACCCTTTGTGAGACACAACATCTCCATAGCAACACCCCTCGTTAGACACAACATCTCCATAGCAACACCCCTCGTTAGACACAACCTCTCCATAGCAACACCCTTTGTGAGACACAACCTCTCCATAGCAACACCCTTTGTGAGACACAACCTCTCCATAGCAACACCCTCCGTGAGACACAACGCTTTGCTGTTAATAGGCTGTTGCTCTATAGAGGTTACATTAATTTAAATTCTTGCATAAATGACACTTTCGTTACAAAGAGGTTGTTGCGGTGAGATACATAATTCGTATACTTATATATATAAAGACAATTAGTAACAGTATTTCTCATTTCAGAAATGTCCTTAAACATTTTCAAATTATTAAAAAAGGATTAAAAACAATCATATGTATTCAAGATGCAGTTTACCCAAAGAGCAAAACAATGAAATCATCGTACAGAAGATGCTCAACATTTGAAAATATGAATATACAAACGAACACAAACTGTACACACAGTCGACTTAGGGAGCTTGTTTACACTCAATTAGGTACATAATCATAGTCTTAATAGTCTTAATAGTCTTCAAATATGAAGTCTTTATTTTTACTTGTTCCAGGACTGGGATGTTGTAAGAAACAAAAGGTCAATAACTACGAGAGGTCAAAATCAGCTTTGGCCAATGGAAAGACAGAGAAAGACAACGTCGCCAATGAACGGTTTACTTTAGGACGAGGTAATATCACCATGGTGAAACCATTGGAAGCAGACACTGACTCACAAGAACCAGACGACAATGTGAAACTCTACTCGTGGAAAGAAGTGGCTCTTATCTTAGACAGATGCTTCATGTATTTGTTCATTTTTATGGTTATAGTTTGCACTGTCGTCTGCTTGGCTATTCTTGCCACTGGGGGAAGTACATAAGTTCAAAAATGACTTTACAATTTTATACAAATATGACGTCACACAATGACGTTGCAATATGTAAAATGTTAATACCGCGGCTATAATTTAAGATAAAAATAATGTTTATTACGAACGTGTTAAATAAAAAGATAATTGAAATACAAAATATACATGTTTAAACAATGCCTAGTGAAAGAATTATCCACCGAAAAAGTATTTTGACTTCAAAACTTCTCTTCAACCTAACAACGTGTGAAATCTTGACGCGGATTGGTTAATCTTTGGAAAAGGGGTGCGTTTCCTTACCGAAATCAACTGAATTTCGGTGAATAAACCGAAATCCTTTTTGGATCTGGAGTGACCAGCAATCGTAAAAGCTCGGCAATATTTTATGTTGCATAACAATTCTTAACCTTCAAATTGCGCCGACCATCATTTCTCAAGATATTTCTTGTTATCATCATTTCCATACAATGTTAGACTAGCTAGTATATTTATGTCGTTGTGCCCGTTATATTTTGTAAAATTTGAAGTCGTAATTTAAGTGGATGAAATTGAGTAAATTACATGGCCAGTAAACTTCACTTGGTTATAGCGAACTTCCGGGTTATAATGTACACTTTTTTCTGGCCCTATTTTTGGTCCTTATTTGTTCTATATGAAAATAAATGGTTATAACGAACACGGTTATAACGAATTATTGGATATAACGAACACCTGTATGTATATAATGTTTCATGTATTGTTTTAGGGTTAGTTACATAGTTATATATATACCTTTTGTCATTCATTTTTGTCTAACTTGTACATCGCATTTATAATACTTCATACGTTCAAGTGCTAACTGGTGGTATGTGAGGCAACAATGAATACATGTCTTAAAGCGGCAGGACAGTTTATTTGTAATTAATGAATGTTAAACTTATTTTTACATATACAGTAAGGAATGGCAGTCTCCCCATCAAAACAAAATAGTTTGCAGAATTTGATAAAATTTGAAAGAAATAAGATATTTAACTCCTAACATTCTTCAGAGAAACTTCACTACCACTGAATAAGCATAAACTTTGAAATTGGATCATTTCCGACATGAAAATACCTATGAAAACTTTTGTAATGCAAATACACCACGTGCCATTCTCTGTTTGTCATCAAAACAATAAATTAGAAAAACCTTTCCGATTTATCAACGTCACTGTTTTCATTTTGATGTCCAAAATCGGCTTCGTTCGAATACAAAATACGTCAATATCAAACAAGTCAGTTTGTTAAATGAAATTCAATTTCGGTGGTTTGATTCTACAATTCGTCACATTATTTCCAGAACCCCATAACTTGTTTTTCATCTTTTTGAGACAAACAACTTTAAAGCTTTACTCCCTTGAGATAATTGTTACGGGGTTATCGAATTGCATTTTATTTAAGTTATGTAGTACTGATGGAAAGAGCTTTGAAAGACGGCTTCAACGATACCAAATACTCAAAACCACCAACAATTGAGTTACGGGGTTCTGGAAATAAGGCGACGCATTGTAGCAATTTGAGAGGAGAAAGATGTAATGCCGCGTTTTGTTGTTTTTTTATCATTTATGTACATTGTTATCATTATTACTAATGTTTGCATATTAAAATGTTTCAATTTTTCCATAAGGCCGAGGTTTAATTACCTGCTATTATATAACTTTATTTCCTCCAGATATGGAGAGCAAAATACATGTACATTCCAAAAATTACAAATAACATACATACATATATGTAAACATACACGCATATACATACATGTATGTATATAAATCGTAATACATATATAACTCGTAAATACATACTTAAACATACACACATACACACACATACATACACGCTTACCCATACGCACGCGAGTACACGTAGTGTCGGTTTATCGTGACATTTAATGGTTTTGGTCAATTACATCAAGAACCTCAACTCAATAAACAAAAGCGTACGTCATTGATTCAAGAGTTTCTTCCCTTTGTTATATTGTTGTTCTGCACTTTTTACGTTTTATCAAGTTTCGTGAAGAATAAAATACAATCACAAGACCAACTTGTGGTATTATTTTCTGATTTCTGAATTTTTACAGAAGATAGAAAATGAAGCAGAGACAAACGATGTTAACTTTTGGAAAACTTTAAAATCACGTAACCAATCGACTAAATCTAGAGCTGGGGCAGGAATAATATTTAACGGCGAAATGTGTAGAGGCCGTGAAAAGTTGTCTGAACAATGGGGTCTATACTTCAAAGATTTATACTCACAGTCAGAGGTGCGAGCATTTGCTGATGAGTGGAGGAAAGTCGTTGAATCTACGGTGAACGAACATTTTGGTTTATTCGAGACTGATAAAAGTGCATTTGTGAGTACGGAAACAGTAGAGAAGGCTATACAAACTTTACCGAAAGGAAAGGCCGGCAGTGATGACCATGTAGTGTATGAACATCTTACCTATGCAAAACGAGAGATTGCACCGGTGTTATCAAACTTATATACATACATGTATATGTTAAGAATAA
Organism: Mactromeris polynyma; assembly: GCA_032209605.1. NCBI lineage: Eukaryota > Metazoa > Mollusca > Bivalvia > Venerida > Mactridae > Mactromeris > Mactromeris polynyma. The sequence continues at coordinate 1,159,497 of JASFXZ010000054.1, forward strand.
GTCATATTCCAGATCGCATGAAAAGAGGGGTTATTATCACATTACATAAAGGTGGTAGAAAACGTAAAGATAACCCAAACAACTATCGCGCTACAACATTGTCATCTATTTTGTTAAAAGTGTATGAAATTGTCTTGCTTAACCGATGTCAAGAGACTTTATTACTGAAAATCAACAAACAGCAAGGAGGATTTCAACGCGGCCTTGGCTGCATGATGAGTTCATTTGTCCTCCGGGAATGCATGTACTACGGTTTTGAGCAGTCGTCCAAAGTGCATACGTGTTTTCTCGACGGAAAACAAGCATTTGACCATGTATGGCATTCTGGATTATTTTACAAACTGATCGAGTACAATGTTGATGCCACTACACTTCTATCAATACGAGAAATGTACACCAATTCTATGAGCCGCGTCAAATGCCAAGGTTTGGTATCCGCAGAATTTCCAGTGTTACAAGGTACACGACAAGGCGGGAAAAGCTCACCGCTCATGTACCTCGTGTTTATTAACGGACTTATAGATGAACTAGAAGCCAGTGAGTTTGGATTCTGTATGTATAAGAGATCGCTATGTTCACTAACAGTCGCAGATGACATGGCGTTGGTTTCATTCTCAAAATCAGGCATGGACAGAATGTTGGAGATTTGTTGGAGCTATTCTCGGAAATGGAGATATTTTTACAACGCTGCTAAATGTAAAGTGGTTGTGTTTAATGACCGATTATCCAAGGGAGACAATCGTATATTTACAATTGGACCAGAAACAATCGATGAAAGTGATAGCATAAAAACGAAAATGGACCAGATATATTTATCGACGTTGTCGATAGCGCATTGGCCATGCATGCGTCAATTGTAAGACAGCTATTGTCAATAATTTATTGATAGCTACGAATATTACTTAAGTGCGTAGATATCCTGTAAAATATCAATTAAAAAGGTAGCAAATTGGAGAATTGCATTTCAACCAGTGAAATAGATACATATTTTTATTTGGTATGCAGGGCTAGTTGTCATGGAACAAACTTACAAATTAATGTCAACAGGATTCATTAGAATATGTAAGTTGTTCTAATACAGTTTGAAAAAAGAGTTCGTGATAGTGTTAAGTACGACCCAGATCAACAATACATTAGTGTTTTTTCAATGGTCGACTTACGATGTACGACCCAGATCAACCATATTTTATGTTATTCTCAGTGGTCGTGCTACGATGTTCGACCCAGATCAACCTTATTTTATGTTATTCTCAGTGGTCGTGCTACGATGTTCGACCCAGATCAACCTTATTTTATGTTATTCTCAGTGGTCGTGCTACGATGTTCGACCCAGATCAACCTTATTTTATGTTATTCTCAGTGGTTGTGCTACGATGTTCGACCCAGATCAACCATATTTTATGTTATTCTCAGTGGTCGTGCTACGATGTTCGACCCAGATCAACCATATTTTATGTTATTCTCAGTGGTCGTGCTGCGATGTTCGACCCAGATCAACCGTATTTTATGTTATTCTCAGTGGTTGTGCTACGATGTTCGACCCAGATCAACCATATTTTATGTTATTCTCAGTGGTCGTGCTACGATGTTCGACCCAGATCAACCTTATTTTATGTTATTCTCAGTGGTCGTGCTACGATGTACGACCTAGATCAACCTTATTTTATGTTATTCTCAGTGGTCGTGCTACGATGTACGACCCAGAGCAACCATATTTTATGTTATTCTCAGTGGTCGTGCTACGATGTACGACCTAGATCAACCATATTTTATGTTATTCTCAGTGGTCGTGCTACGATGTTCGACCCAGATCAACCATATTTTATGTTATTCTCAGTGGTCGTGCTACGATGTACGACCTAGATCAACCTTATTTTATGTTATTCTCAGTGGTCGTGCTACGATGTTCGACCCAGATCAACCTTATTTTATGTTATTCTCAGTGGTCGTGCTACGATGTTCGACCCAGATCAACCTTATTTTATGTTATTCTCAGTGGTCGTGCTACGATGTACGACCCAGATCAACCTTATTTTATGTTATTCTCAGTGGTCGTGCTACGATGTACGACCCAGATCAACCTTATTAAGGTTTTTTCATAATCTAAATCTTGAGGTGGTCTTCAAATCGCGGTTGAATAAAGAGCAGAGCAGTGAAAAATTGTGTTCTTAATTTTGAGGTGGTGTTATTATTGAGGTGGTCTTTAAGTGAGGTTTTACTGTATTTTCTAGATAATTGAATAACTCAATACATGGCAATATTTTGTTAACTACCATAGCATGTACTGAATACAAACACCATATTCTCTTATTATAAAACAATAATTACAGTACAAATGTATGTTACCAGCATACCTTTAGTTTCGTCATCGTCTGAGATTCAATTTCTTCCTCATCGTCCTTACTGATTACATGCCTGTAGAATTAAGCATACAAAAATGAAAAAGCATCCAGAACAATGTTTGTAACAGTAGAAACAAAACAACAAAATCAGCAACAGCAATGATAGCAACAATATCGATACAACAGCTATAGCAACAATATCAATACAACAGCCATAGCAACAGCAGCAGCAACAAATCAGCAACAGCAATAACAAAAAGAAACAAGAACAATTGCCACAACAACATCTATAACAATAACAACAAAATTAGCAAAAACAAAAACTATGCCAACAACAACAAAATCAGCAGCAATAACAACTATAGCAACAACAACAACTATAGCAACAACAACAAAATCAGTAGCAACAATAACTATAGCAACAACAACAACAAAATCAGAAGCAACAACAACAAAATCAGCAGCAACAACAACTACATCAACAACAAATATATCAACAACAACAAAATCATTAGTAACAGCTACTATAGCAACAACAACGTTACCGACAACAACTATAGCAACAACAACAAAATCAGCAGCAACAACAAATATAGCAACAACAACAAAATCAGCAGCAACAACTACTATAGCAACAACTACTATAGCAACAACAACAAAATTAGCAGTAACAACTACTATAGCAACAACAAATATAGCAACAACAACAAAATCAGCAGCAATAGCTGTAATATTAGCAGCAGCAACAATAATAAAAAATACACCAACACAGTGGAGATAATGACTGGGATAGAAAATAATCACTTAGCTTCTACTAATGTGTATACAACTCAGACACGCTTACTTTGATCTGAGGTATGGATAGTGCAATGTTGGATAAAGATTTGCACACAGTAGTTGTCTGTTTTCATCTAGGACCTGAAACAAATACATGTGCAATCAGAATCTGCAATGTGTTCTGTTTATTAAAGCATTTTCTGACTTAAAGCTTGTGTACAATACTCGATAGAACTAGGTATGTTCTCAGAACCACATTAGATGGTCATGAGTTCTCTCCCTTTCTTATAGAAGGAATAAAGGGAGATAACTCTCGAAGGGGTAAATGGAGAAAACTCGTAGCAATTTCCTGTGAGAGCTGAACAATGAACTTGCCTTTATAGTGTCACTTACTTGCAGGACACTGGACTTACCGGTATATATATAGAGTGAATGGTACTCTGCTTTGTTCACTGTGCAGTTATGTTTTACTTTGATGATATTTACAACATATTGACTATACGTCAAGACATATTGAATTCCCTAGTATGTGGACATTCAGCTGAATGTATTGCCATGTACTTCTGATGTCAGTATATAAATCCTGTTGTCATATCAAAATAAATTTGATATCAATAGATATACTCCGGATTGGTATAAATATGGATTTTCCCTCTAATTCTGCAGTACAAACATTAATATACCGTTAACATCGTTCTTGAATCAATGAAAACAAAGACAGGATTCAACGTCAGACTGAACTCCAATAGATTTTAAATTAAATTAGTGAATTCCGGAGTGGTAAAGTTTGTGAGGTTGAAAAGTTTGAGAATTTCAAGATTGCACAAAATTCGCAAACATTTTCCACAGCGTAAATTTCCACATCCACCGAATAATAGTTTTACCAAAAGCGGATGTTAACGGCTCAGGATTCGCCATCTCTCATGAATGTGTTTAATGACAACAAAGAAGAAAGTAGATATTTTTCACACTTATTTTTGTAACTCACACATCCATGTTAATAAACTTGTTACATAGCGTTTATCTGATTAAAACAATATAAATGTTCGCGACTGGTACATAAAACCAAGAAAGTCCCTCGTAATTCAAACACCGGACAATTCCCCGTGGTCATGAATAACAACACTAGCCTATATACTGGATAAATCTTGAAATACACGGTACAAAATGTTAACCAATCTGCTTCAAGGTTACACATATTTTTTAATTGAAGAGAAATTGCGCAAAATTGCCTTGGTGGTTAACGTATGATTTGATTGGTTTACAAAACACTGAATATGCAAATAGCGAACCCATGTTAGTACGGCTGCGCCGATAAAGAAAAGGCAGTATTGTAATATATTCGAATAGAAAAAGTTGAGAATGCATGATAGGTGGGAATTTGACATGCTGAATTATTCTGGGTCCCAGGAAATAAACTTTGTCTGGAAAGTGAGACAAAAATATATGCTTGGCTCTTGAGGGGTAATCGTTAGACAAATTGTCTAGTTCCCCGGGGTCGAGCCAGCTACCCCCACCCCAACAATTATTGATAGGTACATAACTGCATAACATAGCAGAATGATCATAACATAGCAGAATGATCATACCAGAAACCCGTATTACAGAAACAGCTTAAGTGAATCTTAAATATTTTCACTTAAGTTCAAAACTTCAAATGAATGTATTTCCAAAACCACATTAAAACTGTTAGGCTTTGTATTGATAATGACAACAACATATTAATACTATTCATTTATCACTCTTGATTTGACCATATAAAAGCATGTATGTTAAATAAACCAGTTAAGGAAAATGTAATTTTAAGGATAAGGTTAAGAATTTACTTCAGATGTTTCTGTTATATTGCCCCAGATGTCAGGAGCATATGTGACCCTTTTAAAAAGTACTGGATTACATATTCTACAGACGGGAAATAGAAGGCGACAGACTTGAAAGCTACTTAAATTGAATTAAATCGTTAAGAAAATTATACAAGAATACAAATTGGATATATCACCTCTTAAAGAACGTTCCCACAGGTACTTGAAACACACTATTGTATTGTTCTTTATGGCATATTTACTAGTAAGAATAATAATAATAATAATAAATTCTTTATTTTCAGAAGGTTACATACTTAAGGTTAACAATAAATAGTACATCTTTTTTTAATATGGCCTTCTATTAACAATATAAACACGCACAAACAAACAATAATTCGCACATGCACGCACATCCACACAATCAAACACGCATTCACACACGCACACACAATACATTGTACATGAACATCATGTTTTAACATCAGGATGTAAATGAGACTATTAAAAACTACAAAATTTAAGATGATCTGAAAATAAAATTGAAATAAAACAACAACAACAACAGACACCTCACATAAGACACATATATTATTGATATCATTGTTTAAGCATTAAGTAGTTCCTATAATTATTTTTAAATGTTTCTGTATCAGACAGACAACGTATATTTACAGGAATTGAATTCCATACGAGCATAAAAAGAGAATGTTTGTTTACCATAATTTGATATAAAGGAAAAGGGTGCTATGTCATTGTTGGTGGTGGATCTTAATCAGTATGTAGAATTGTGGGTGAAATAAATTATATCATGAAAGTAAGTGGGCAATTTATTATGTGAGAATTTATGTACTATAGTTGCTGAGAGAAATTTACATCTTTTTTTCAAATGATAGCCACCCTAATTCAATGAATAAGGGTCGTGATGGTGTAATTTGTGGTCTATGTAGAATATTTTTTCTGCTTTTTTCTGTATTATGGATATTTTCTTGTTGTTTGCTACAAGCCCTCGACACCATATAGGGCAACAATAGTCCATTGAAGATAATATGTAAGAATTGTAGAATAATTTCCGTGTGTTGGTGTTTAAGATATAGTTTATTCTTTTTAATATATTTAACTTTGATTTGAGTTTGTGACATACGTGATCTATATGTGCATTCCATCGAAGATTTTTATCAATGATTACTTCAAGCATATTGTGGTTACTTACCTGTTCTAGAGTGATGTTATTTACATAAATTGATAGCGAAGAGTTTAGTACAGGTCTTTTAGCATTTGAAATTATCATACATTTAGTTTTATTAGGATGAATGGACATGTTGTTCCGGAAACACCAATCAGAAACCATGTCCAAATCGCCCTGTAGAGACTGCTGTATTTCGACAATGTTATAACCAGATAAGTGTAATGTTGAGTCATCTGCGTAGAGATCGATGGCCGAAATTTGAAGATAAACTGGAATGTCATTGATATATATTAGGAAAAGGAGGGGACCAAGAATAGATCCATGTGGAACACCGGATTTGACCTCTTGAAGGGTTGACTTGTTGGGTCCGATGTTTACACATTGCCTTCTATTTATCAAATAAGACCGCATCAAAGCTAACGAGTTTTCCGAGAAGTGGTACATTCGGAGCTTTTCAAGTAAAATTCTATGATCTACTAAATCAAAAGCTTTCCTAAGATCAAGAAATACAGATCCAATCAAACGTCCAGAGTCAATGTCTTTGAGCCACGAATCGACGAGCCTTATTAAAGAAGACTGGCAAGAATGATTTTGGCGAAATCCAGACTGATATTTATGAAGTAGTTAAAGAATGGGTAGAATAGAAGTTGTTTGTTTCAATTACCTGTGGAACAACCATATAATACAACATTTTCCTTCAGACTGAAAATAACATCATTTTCTAGGAACGTATGTTTCTATATCTTACAGTAATTAAACAATTATGAAATAACAATGATTTAAGTAAATTATGGAACACACGAGTATTACTACACTGACCCAAAATGAAAACGTTACGCTTATTTTTTTTGAATATTTGTTTTGTTAGTATATATGTTGTTGTAAGTGTTACACATGTTTATCACGATTTCATTGCGGATAACGATTATGCAATTGTTTTAAAAATCGCCGGTATATTCATGCGTCCAAACAGGAAAAAGTTTTCCTTACTTTGCACGTGCGCTGCAACATTGGTTTCACTTACAGGTTTTACACTGACACGTAATCATTTGCTGCTTAGCACAGATAAAAAATATTGAATTTGTTTTAAAAATCAATTGCATTTAGTGATGCCACGTCTTTCTGAAGATCAGAGAAACCAAGCTATTGGTATGCTCCGGTGTTTGATGGTCAATGGTAAATAACGTAGCACGTCATTTTGGCTGCTCCAGACAGACTATTCATAATCTTGCGAACCGGTACAACACTATTGGATCTGTCAGAGATCGTGCAAGACCCGGTCGTGTACGTGCTACAACGTTACGTACTGATCGCGTTATCACGTTGACTCACCTACGTAATCGTTTTTTACCACCAACCATTACTGCTCGGCGTTACGGTACAGACGATCATAAACCGTTTGAGACAGAACCGTGTTCCTATTCGTGCTCGTCGTCCATATACTGGACATATTTTGACTGCTTGTCATCGAGCTGCCAGACTGTTATCGGCACGACGTCATTTGCATTTCACGCGCAACCAGTGGTAATCGATCCTTTTTGCGACGAGTCACGGTTTACTGTCAGCCATGCAGATGGCAGAATGCGCATCTATCAAGGTTATATCAATGTTTTAAACAATACAATGATACCATTCATGCGACATAACAGACCTGGTACTTTCCAGCATGACAATGCAACGCCCACAAGGCGTGTATAACTAAACAATTCCTTGCTCAAAATAATGTTAACGTCTTGCCTTGGCTCGATGTATCCCCAGACTTGAACCCAATAGAACACATATGGGATGAATTGGATCGGAGAGCCAGGTCCGAGCATCAAATTGATACCATAAGTGACCTCCGAATGCACTTATGTTAATATGGCAACGCATTCCAAACGCGGTCATACAACGTTACGTAAATTCAGTGAGGCGAATTCTCCAATGCATTCGTAAAAATGGCAGTCACACTGGTTACTGATGCTTCTTATAAAATCACTCAGTAAGTACTTTATTTTCTCCAAATGTTACGTGATAATTTTCATTTTTCTGGAATTTTCATTTCGACCCCTGTCCACTTAATTGTTCGTAAAAAATATGCATTGTCTGATTTTTTCCCAGTAAATTACATAAACACATTGATATTGCATTGAAGATTCAATGAAAGAATAACTAACCCCGAATATACATTTATCAACAAAATATATACGTTTTAAATCGATGTAAAGTTTTCATTTTGGGTCAGTGTATTAGTGATAAATTTAAAGTCAATTCTATGTAAATGTTTAATGAAACAACTTACGCTATTATGCATTTCATTGACACTAAAATTTCATTTTTCTGAAGCTGACATTTTGTTCTGTGGGAAAAAATCGACAGAAAAATCCCCTGAAACGTGACCCGTGGTTTACATATTAACTTCCTTGTTGACACCTGTACTTAAGACGAATGTACCGGAATGTTGGGTTTTAAGGCCATGCATAAATTAAGGGGAAACTTCTGTGTATTGTAATAGGACTGTTTATGCCTTAACATTTTATTTCTGGTTTTCCCCCAGTTTATACTTCATGTATTTGTGTCATCTTGTCACTTATAGTTAGCATTACATTCATTGGTCAGGGACATTAAATGACTCACTTGCAGTGAATGTGGCGAGTTAAAATCTACATGACCTCTCACATTTAACCTTTACTCACTGACTGGGTATATAAGGCAGTGCATATCTTCATTTCTTTACATAGGTTGCTGACCATTTAGGTCAGTGTAACCACTAAAGCTTAGGCTTTACACTAAAAACAAAGGATCTTAGGATCTGAACATTGTTGAATATTTCAACACGCCCCCTTTTTGCTTATTCGTATTGTATTATTTAGGGTTTAATATCTATAAGAATTTAAAGGCATAATTTAGGATAAAACCGCCAGTGAGTTCAGAGTATTTGAATTACCTACTCGCTACTGCAATAACTATGTTTGGTTTTGTTTATAGTTAAATCATAATTTGGAGTATAACATTTCAAACCTAACATACCACTATACGATCTGACGGCTACATAATTCCATCCAACAATCTACCACACGCATTGAGTTAATCACAAACAAACAACAACTCGATACAGAAATCGAGCCTGTGACAGCATTATAAACGAAAAATGATTGTTGTAGTTATCCCCCTTACCGATATTACGGCGATATATACCCTAGAAAATAGCCATATTTGCTTTTTAGCAATATGTTTGAAACAACATATTATAGCAAGGTGAAATGTTTACTGTTTTATCGTTATACAGTCCTTGAATTAATGATATCAACTGATGTACTTTAGTAAAAATGCTGAAAAATAATGAAGTTATTTGAACGTTTGGTGCTGTCAATTGTACATGTTGGTCCGGTAAATCAGGCTAATTGCACAAGCATTACTTTTGCAAAAGATACACGTTATACAACGATATTAATCAAATCTATCTCATGCTATCAAGATATTTTAAAACAACAACATTAAATTAAGTTTTTATTCCAAACTAACAACAACAGAAACAAAGAAGTGAGTATGGAAAATCCATTTGTTTAAATTTTTATTGATTTAATTCTCTCCTTTCCAAAAATACTTTTGATATTAAAAAATACTAAACAATTTTGTGTGCATTTACCGGAAGGTGAAATATCATCAAAAGTCGTTCATGTACAACTTTACTAAACAGTGTATAGAGTTAATCCATAAATGTGTAAATGAGGCCCGCTGTACGATTTCCATCCTCTTGTGTAAGTGATGTCATCTCCAGAAAACGTAATATGTAACGTCACCATGTACTGACAGTAAGCAATGCTTGTCCCATATGGCAATATGAAAACGAAGTGACCATATGGAGTAAATAGTGTTTCCTGCTCGCACATAGTGACGTAACATGCGACGTTTTCTTTTAATGAGGTCACTTGCAGTGCAGAAGAGGTTGGAAATCCCACAGCAGTGCTCAAGTTGATAAACTTGTCAAAACACATGGCGACTCCACCACCTTAACCGACCGTATGTTATAGTGCTATTTTGTGAGGTTGACACCTCAGTAAAAACAATACCAATATAATCTATTTCTTTGGAGACTTCACAGTAAATAAGCAACATAAATTTCCCTTGGTAAAAGGAAATCCCTGTCACCAGCATGTGATTCTTTCAAATCAGTATACACACCAAACAAACCAAACCGTTCTGAAATATGGTAAGATCACAAACGTACAAATAGTATTTTGAAGAGCTTGTAATTAAACAGTTTGTGATTATAACAGAAATACATGTATACGCGACAGACAGGAGTACAACATTTCATATACATAACAATTTACATGAAGTCTTACAAAAATAACCAAGGTCATACTTACATAGGGATGAGGTCCCTACAACCTCAACAGGTATAATTACTTATTACAACATTTCCTGTCCACACAACCACACACTTCCGTCATTAATGGTGCCTATTGCATGCTGCAATGTTAGAAACAATAAAACAATATAACGAGTGCCAGCGACATTTTCTGACAGCCACAAAAGAAGGTTGAAAGACATTGAGCACGAAAGCGCGTAAAGAAATTAGAACCAATAAACGAACAAGATAAACCATTGAAAACGAAAGAGTTGTTTTAAGAAATACCTAGTACATAGTTTCACACATGTAAACCAATCCTACCTTCCAATGACATTTACTGATAGCCGCCAAAATGCCACGACAGCAGCACCTTATATACATGAGAAGTGGAGCCCCCAAGCGGCGTCCGTGCTATCACCTGGGAGAAAAACCCGTACATATCGTACTAGAAAACACCGGGACTTAAGGTTAAATCCACTAAAAGTGAACCCTGCCACATCATTTTGTGTGCATTTACCGGAATGTGAAATATCATCAAAAGTTATTATACATGTACAACTTTACTAACCACAGCAGTGCTCAAGTTGATAAACTTGTCAAAACACATGGCGACTTCACCACCTTAACCGACCGTACTGCAGTCACTATTACGAGATAACATAACCTATAACACAGGATAGTACGAGAGGAAAACAGACTATTTCTCACCCTTCCACAAACAGCTGACAACTTCTACACATGAATCAGAGGTGGAGGACAAATGAGCGTAGCCAAATGTCACGGAACAACATGACCTGCCCCGACCGAAGATCGAACCCGGACCTCCACGAACTGAGATAACTGGGCGGGGTTATGACCACATGAACATTAATATTAATGAACATTGTTCATTTTCAAGGCTTTCACACAACAAATTAAGACTCCCCATTCCTAATATAAAAGATTATAGAAATACAAAAGAAAAAGCGTTACATTCTGACACTCCGTAGATATAGAAACGTTTATTTAATAATAATAATAATATCTTTATTTATAGAAGGTAACATGTAAAGATGTATAAGAAAACAGTCGTACACTTCCTAAATAAAACATGACCTTCTAACCGAAAACAACATATATTGAAACACAATAATTATATAGCATACATTCGTTCATTCAAGACAATCACTAATCAGATGTTCCTATTGTAAACAATACATATATACATGTATTAATATATAGTAATATTCAAATGCTATTAAAAACTTTCATAACAAACAGACTAGAGTGTAGAAAGGCTTATGTAACTTGATCAACTTGGTAAAGTTTCAAAAAATTCGTAGCTCAAATACCGTGGTAGTTTGCTCAAACGTTGGCATACTTTTTCCATCCGCCCGGGACCACACGTCGGACTAGGTAAAGATGAAATCCAATTAAATTAATACTAAAATAGTACCCAGTCACATTCATTCGTACGTTCAGTGTAACATGACGTGTCGCGTGTTGTTTAATTGTTTCATTCATATCAATATGACATGCAAATTACAGTAATTTTGTCGATGCATTTTCGATGCAATAAGGTTCTTTCAAATTAACGCAGTAAATAATGCAGCACATGCAATGTTTCCATGTCCTTCTAGCAAATGACATGATTGTCAGCGTGTTTTTCTCTCAAATCTAATACATCAAAACAGTACAATGTAATCATATTTCCACAAAATAATAGTATATTGACTTTTGCCTAAATGCATACTCCTACAGCCTACTTAGTAGAGCACAGTGGGTAGAGCAGAGTACAGTTGTGCAGAGCAGGACATTGCTTACGTTGAGCACAGCACTGTTGTGTAGAACATGGCACAGTTGTGTAGAGCAGAGCACTGTTGTGTAGAGCACAGCACTGTTGTGTAGAACATGGCACAGTTGTGTAGAGCAGAGTACAGTTGTGTAGAGCAGAGCACTGTTGTGTAGAGCACAGCACTGTTGTGTAGAACATGGCACAGTTGTGTAGAGCAGAGCACTGTTGTGTAGAGCACAGCACTGTTGTGTAGAACATGGCACAGTTGTGTAGAGCAGAGTACAGTTGTGTAGAGCAGAGCACAATTGTGTAGAGTAGAGCACAATTGTGTAGAGCAGAACACTGTTGTGTAGAGCAAAGCACTGTTGTGTCGAACATGGCACTGTTGTGTAGAGCAGAGTACTGTTGTGTAGAGCAGAGTACAGTTGTGTAGAGTAGAGCACAATTGTGTAGAGCAGAACACTGTTGTGTAGAGCAAAGCACTGCTGTGTAGAACATGGCACTGTTGTGTAGAGCAGAATACAGTTGTGTAAAACGGAGTACAAGTGTGTAGAGCAGAGCACAGTTGTGTAGTGCAGAGCACAGTTGTGTAGAGCAGAACACTGTTGTGTAGAGCGGAGTACAGTTGTGAAGAGCAGTGTACAGTTGCGTAGAGCAGTGTACAGCTGTGAAGAGCGGAGTACAGTTGTGTAGAGCAGTGTACAGTTGTGTAGAGCAGAGTTCAGTTGTGTAGAGCAGAATACAGTTGTGTAGAGCAGTGTACAGTTGTGTAGAGCAGTGTACAGTTGTGTAGAGCAGAGTTCAGTTGTGTAGAGCAGTGTACAGTTGTGTAGAGCAGAGTTCAGTTGTGTAGAGCAGTGTACAGTTGTGTAGAGCAGTGTACAGTTGTGTAGAGCAGAATACAGTTGTGTAGAGCAGTGTACAGTTGTGTAGAGCAGAGTACAGTTGTGTAGAGCAGAATACAGTTGTGTAGAGCAGTGTACAGTTGTGTAGAGCAGTTTACAGTTGTGTAGAGCAGAGTTCAGTTGTGTAGAGCAGTGTACAGTTGTGTAGAGGAAAGTACAGTTGTGTAGAGCAGTGTACAGTTGTGTAGAGCAGTGTACAGTTGTGTAGAGCAGTGTACAGTTGTGTAGAGCAGAGTTCAGTTGTGTAGAGCAGTGTACAGTTGTGTAGAGTATATCACAGTTGTGATGAGCAGAGTTCAGTTGTGTAGAGCAGTGACCAGTTGTGTAGAGTAGATCACAGTTGTGATGAGCAGAGCAACGTTGTGTAGAGCAGAGAATAATTGTGTAGAGCAGAGCTGAGCAAAGTTGTGTAGAGCACAGCAGACTTGTGCAGAGCATCACGAAGTAAAACAGAGCTGAGTAAATATATTTGAACAGAGCATCACGGAGTAAAACAGAGCGGAGTGTAGCATCGCTGAGTAGACAGGGTGGAACAGAGCATCACGGAGTAAACCGTAGCGGAGTAAAGCAGCGCTGAGTTAAAAGAGTGGAACAGAGCATCACGGAGTAAAACAGAGCGGAGTGCAGCAGCGTTGAGTAAACAGAATGGAACAGAGCATCACGGAGTAAAACAGAGCGGAGTATGGATGGGCATTTGGGCTTGCAACCGGACGGGCGTTCCGGCGGACGCAATGACGGATGTTCGGTCTGGCAAACTAACGGGCGTTAGGGTGTGCAAACGGACGGGCGCACTGACGGGTGTTAGGGTGGGCAAACGGACGGACGGATGTTCGGACGCGCTGTCAGGCGTTATGGCGGGTAATAGGGATGGCGTTTAAGCGGGCCTTTCCTTTGCACTGACTGGCAAACGGGCGGGCATTGTGGTGCATTGACTGCCGTTAGAGCGAGTAAACGGACGTGCGTTCGGGTCGAAGCACGGACGGGCGTTTTTGGGCGCAAACCGACGGGCGTAAGGGCGTGCAAATGAACGGGATTTCGGGCGAGCGAGTGGACAAGATTTCTGGCGAACGGACCTATTGTATCGCAGACAGGCAGGCAGACCGGCAGACAGACAGACATATCATGGTAAATAAACAAGAAAAAACAGTAATGCAGAACGCCAGACAGACAAGAGGGACAGAATCACAGAAATATGTCAATAAATGAAACCACTCATTACTTGATTTAGTTATTGACAAAATCAGTCAGACTTAATGTACTACTTGTGTATGTATGTTGCGGCGAATGGTATCATTTATAAAAATAAGATGCATGAACAACTTAATTTTATTTAACCGAATTCCACGGTGCTAGATATCGTACATATACATCTTTCATAACCGGATCTTGATGTTTATTTCGTAGAAAGCATCATCATTAACTCAACTTGTGTCGACATTTATAATGACGAGATGCATGTTCTACTAAATTTAAATATGAAAACCACAAACGTGACATTCGACGTACATTCCTGGATCTTTCCTGGAGATTTTGTTTCAAAGAAAACATTATCACTAATAAAACGCTCGTCGACATTTTAAACTTATCTTAGGTTAGACTTAGGTGATATCCGATTTTTGTCTGGTTTAGACTTCGATCCTTTGCTGGAATTCTATGTCTTACACATGGCGTGATAGAATTGATTTCAGTTCATATTTCGCTGGCAATGTGCCAGCCTTGAGGAACAACATTATGAAGTCTCTGAGATTTTTTATATCCGGTATAAAGCCGAATACTTGCCGTTTGTCGGTAATGCAACAGCCTGTTCACAAAAGCTTATTTTGATAGATACATGTATTTACAGGGAATGCGATATAATTGACAAAGGAATTGCAGTCTTTGATTCTATTGGGACAAGAAAAAGGGAGGTCAGTGAGACGTCTGTGTCACTATATGGGGTAGCATTTGTAATATGCGCTCACATCATCAGAGGAGCACATACAGTGGAACACGCTTATAACGAATTTCTGGGGACCTGGAAATTTACTTCGTTATATCCAAACTTTGTTATATCAATACAACGAATTTTCATTATAAATGTATGGATATAACAAATTTCGTTATAGCATCTATACATAGAGCTTGGTCGGGGAATAAAAATTACTACGTACTATCCGAGTCTTTGTTATAACCGAGTACGTTATAAGCGTGTTTCACTGTATATTTGTCGAGTCTAATTTCTAGATGACGTTTTGATCATTTTCAATAATTTCACTATCACCAAGGTGCCAATTTCTAGTATGTGAGTTACAGACACACATCGGTTCGTTAAACACAATGGTAGCACATTGTCCTGAACTGCAGAGATACCTCCATTTGTTAACATAATTATTACATAATTATGTTTTAAGCGTTTTTTCGTAGACTCCTCTTCAAAATATGATATCAGTAACATGTCGTCTTCTACTGTCGGTCTGGACATATTGTGATATACACAAATACTCAGATTGTTAGCCTCTATAGTTCTGTGATAAGGTCATTCATATACAAGAGATACGGAACGGGGAAGCTGCCCTCACCTTGTCTTACACCCTGTACTATTGGAAACCATACATATTCATGTGATTGGTCACGGACACGACTTTGTATTGACATTCTCCATATCACCTTCTATACATTGTGGTCAATATACATTGTTGAAAATTTGTATAGAAGGCCGTTACGCCAAACTCACTCGTACGCTTGACGCGCATCAAGGAAAGCAACAAATACTTTACTTCTGTTTTTTCTCCATACAATATACACGCTCCGAGTTGAAATGAGGACATTACACATCCAATATTTATCTCGGTAAACAAACAACCTCACGACTTTCGCTGCCGTTCGTCAGAACCAATGGTGGTCCTATTATTGAGGTTTCACTGTATTTTAAACATGCTCGACTTTCCATGTTCCATGCAGTGTTCATATGTGACAGAAGGGAGACCACTCTTTATTATTTCAATAATGGGTATTAACGCATTGAATGACATTTCATTTTACGTTTGACAATAATATCTACACGTATTAACTGGTTTGACATGTTGTATATTAGGGGGGGGGGAGATATAACACTCTGGTGATGACACTAAGGCCTGAAATTATTGGTAATCGCGGGGATTTTTACAACTTCAGTGATCAGTTTAAAACACAAACGTAATTCGCATATATTTAAACTTCGAATTTCGAATGTATTATTATTAAACAAGAAGGTCGAATATTCGAATATTCATTCGGAAGGTTGACATAATATTCGAATACCACAATGGCCATTCGTTGACATCCCTACTTGAAGGTGAATCATTTTCCCCTTTCTATATCACGTCATTAAACACACAATGCTCCATTTCGCTAAACAATTGGACGATTTGCTTCAAGGTTCTTACCTACTACCAGGAAATCATGCATGAACATCTAAAGGATAAAGTGAAAGACAAAATAAAAGACGTGTTTTGATAACTTTCCAATGGCAAGTCAGTTTTCCACAGAACTTGCTAGGTGGATATGCTATTATTAAACAAGAAATATCTTTAAAAAGATGATCGGTTCAAATTGAAATAACAAAAGATGTTGCAGTTTTATAGTTTATGATTTTGAGTTATGGCTAGAACACGTGTTAATTCAATAAATAAATAAAGATAACGGAATATTAAAAGTATACAATTATAGAAAATGTATTACAACAAAATTTGTTTATTTTAAAGTATAAAGTTCACGCTATGTCTGTACTCAAACCATGATTTATTTCTTGAGCAGACGAATTGATTCAGCGACGCGTAAGCCAATCAAATATAAGGTTATAAATGTCGGAGAAAATTTTAGACTGGGTTTGTAAACAGGACGCTGATTTATTCGAAATCAGCAAGTTGTAAAATTGACTTGCGTATAGCAAAACCCAGCTTAGTACGGCTGCGCCGAAATACCCATGTATCTACGAGAAGGGTAGAGCCTCTGTGACGCAAATTATTTCCCAAATATAAATGCAATATTCCAACTGATCCTATGTTTGCCTGTTGGCTCTTGTTCATGCGGACGAAGCTTTGGTGCCTTAAGAAGACAAGATCAACCATGCAGGAAGGTGGACTTAAAGGTTTGGCATTTATATTTGTACACAGAAACATGTCAATTGACTGCTTGGACATTCACTAGCTGCGTGACGCTCAGGGACATCCAAGGATCGCCCTTTCTTTCGATTAATAGCTAAAGTAACACAATTACACTTGATAAATCACTTTACTGGTACCAGAAAACGCAGGAAACGCTTCTATATTTACAAAATCCCCCGTGAGAGGACCCCTACACCCCAACTTTATTGCCTCTGTTTAATTTTGCCTCTGGCTACGGACTGTTGATGGGCACTATCAGACAATTGTTCGTGTTAAGATATTTATCTGGTACGAAAATTTATCACGATACTTATCTAGTTAACCACATAGTTCAGCTGTCAAAATGTTGCATAAATTTGATTGACTTACGCACCGCTGTGACTCTTGTAGCACAAGCGAGCACAATACCGATGCGTCTAAAACCCTTAAAACACCTATGAGCGTAGTCTATAGATCTACACGCACTAAAGTCACATGATCAACAAATGTCGACACTCTGTTGATGACAATGAACATCGGCCTATATTTTTACCCTTCATTTTCCGCAATCACAGATCTAAATCAACATTCTTCATGATAAGCCTTTCCTTGTCGTATATTCCGTTGACAATGTTGTTCAAAAGGACATGTTGGAACAATTCCAAATTCAGGAAATCCCTACATTCTGATTGGCTAATCCGAGGCGTTCGCATATGCATAAAAACCCAAATTTCATTGACCCATCAATTGATTATATGCGACCTTAATCTAAGGTAAATAATATGATGAATAAGTTGGGTACAAGTCTACAAATCTTGGCGTCGAATACCCCGCTAACATATTCTTTCATAAAGACCATCTCGAAATGAGAAACACCTCCTTAATACGACTCTAAATAGACATTACCGGTTTATGCCGATGTTGGATGTCGACGAAAATGACTATTTTACCAGGGGTTTGCTCAAACTATAAGTATTGATTAATAGGATTCACATGTCACACATAAATCCCCGTGAAATATTCGGATAGTAAACGTTTAAGTTCACGCTTTATGTATAGTATGTCGATTGATAGTCTGACAGTTAGTTTACAGTTACGCACGGAATATTTATGAGTGTCATTGAAACCATATTATACTCATGTTCGTTCCCGTAACAAGTCGGTGAAGGGCAACTCCAAGTCAGTGAAGGGCAACTCCAAATCAACACTTTTGCTATAACATTAGGCTAAAAGTAATTGATGTTGCGGTTACCGTTATATACTGAAAAAACAACAGGATGTGAAGATAAAAAAAACAGTAACGCGCGTTTTTAAATTTAAAAAATAATCTGGTCCGGGACTTAAAATTGGACCGGGTAACCGGAACCACAACATTAATTTTCAAACGCCAAACAGGCAACCCGCCGAGTATAAATCAGACTCTTATATACTGAGCCAAACAAGTTACGATACATGAAATCAATTGGATACAATTTTATCGTGGGTCAGTAATATAAATATGTTTTTAAGCATTTTGAAAATATGGTCTTTGATACAGCTTCAATTTCATTTAACCTTTTTGAAAATCAATAAGAAAATGGACTGATGAAAATGTTAAGTTCTGGAATTTGTTAATACCGGGTGTGACCTCCCTGTGCATTCATTACAGCAGTGCATCGTCTACGCATAGAATTGAAAAGTGTTTGAATATCTCGCTGTGGAATGGCATTCCATTCTTGAATTAAAAAAAAATCCAACTGCGCTAATGTTTGGGGATTGCGACGTCTAATCCGACGGCCCAGGGCATCCCAAAGATGTTCTATTGGGGACAAATCTGGAGAACAAGCAGGCCAATCTAGAACATTAACGTTTTGTTGGGTAAAAAAATTGCGGCATACATGTGCTGTAAGGCACCTAGCATTGTCTTGCTGGAACAACGTGACGTTCACGTTAGCGTTAAGAAATGGTACGACAACTGGTGTTAAAATTTCGTCTCGATAACGTTGTCCCGTTAGATTCCCGCGCACAATAACCAATGGAGTGCGATTCTGGTAGGATATTCCGCCCCAAACCATGATACTTCCACCACCGTAACGGTCCACCTCGTGCACACAGACGTCAGCATAACGTTCACCGACCCTACGGTATACTCTAGCACGTCCATCTCCTCGCCTCAAACAAAAATGCGACTCATCAGTGAACATTACCGTATTCCATTGATTCTTGTCCAATTCAAATGTCCAGTGGCCCACTGACGTCTCAAGACGCGATGACGTTGGGTAAATATAGGCCCATCATACGGACGTCTGGCTCTTATACCACGCTCGGCGAGACTGTTTCGGACTGTTTGGGCACTGATTCTGTTGTTTGTACGACCATGTGTTACAGCAGCAGTAACAGTAAATGGAAGAAACCGGTCACGTAAGTGTGACGTCCTTATGTGACGGTCCTGTGCAGGAGTCGTTTCACGGGGCCTACCAGAACGGGGACGGTCATTAACAGAACCAAGGGCACGATAACGGCCTAAAAGTCGGGTTATAGTCAACCTAGACACTCCAAAGTGAGCAGCGACGTCAGCGTGACGTAAGTTTGCTTGTAGCATGCCAATGGCTATAAGGCGTTGATTTGCATTCAGTCTCGGCATAATTACAGCAGAGAAATATTGAACTTTGCCTTTGTTTTCACAATACAGGTACAATATCTGTGCAATGCGTATATTTTTATGTCGATACATGTTCATCATCATGGGTTTCCCATACAGTGCGTGCAAAAATAAAAAATCCCTATTGCCAGTAACACGATATTCTACAATAATCGATAATGGCCTGTGAAAACAGTCATACGTTTAAGCAATCATGTAATCACAGTACATATAACACAAGTTTAAGCTTTAAGATTTTACAAATGATCTAAGTATGTATCGTTACTTGTTTGGCTCAGTATATAAACAATTCAGTCAATCCGCTTGTAAGCTTAGCCATGGAAAAATGTATGTGTCAAGGGGAGCGGTCTCAATGCTAGGTAGGGTCGGAACATTTAATTAGCCAATTATTGCTGTCAAAAGTTGAAAATTGGCAATTTGAAAAACATATATCTAGAGTTGAAAATAATCTCTATGATCGCGTTGTTTTGCTAGGTAGGGTCATGGTAATCGAAGCAGAACAAACAAACAAGGAATCACATCTTCACCTAATGCTGATCAATCCTGCGATGTTTGGTTTAAAATCAATAAGCGGTAAGGAGATAAAGCGCGGATAAACTAAAAGAGGACGGACAGACGGACCCACAGACGCAGAGAAAAATAACAGTATTACTCCCGAAAACCACACAAAGCACACTTTATGACGCAATTATTAGGTTGAAGAGTCTTCTCAGATAAATTGTAATTGTACACGCGCTTTTATTGATGTGAAGTATACACTTTTAAACTGACAAAAACTGACGTGGATATCGAGGACAAATATACTAGCGGAAAAAAGAAACTGTGCATGTGTAAAATGTTCATATATCCTTCAATTTTATAAATTAAAGCTTGAAACTTTACACAGGTAAGTTGTGTATCCCTCTCGGTCATTTACACTGGCCAGTACATGAGTTGCACTGGTAGTTTGCCTGTCAGGCTAACGTCTTCTTTTTCACGTTTTTTTCGTGCAGCAGTCAATTGCAAACACGTTTGTCGCCTAAACCTGTGTTAACACATAGTGCTGTTACATGTAAGACACAAAACCAGGATAATTTTGAAAAACGTCGTTGATACGCCATGCCCAGGTTGAATGAAACTGACAGATGCCGCGCCGTAGGCATGATTGAAGCTGGTGTACGTCATACTGACGTTGCCAGACAATTTGGCGTTCACCGAAATACTGTAGACGCCTTGTGGAGACGGTACCAACAGTTTGGGGCAACCAGAGACCGGCCTCGATCAGGACGTCCACGCGTAACGTCTATTCGCCAGGATACGTACATCCGGGTGGTTCATCTCCGTGACCGACTCAGAACTGCTTCTTTGACGGCTAGAAGTATTCCTGGCCTTAGAAGAATCAGTCCCCGAACGGTACGTAATCGATTGCGTGAACGAAGCATACGTCCACGACGTCCTGCCATACGCCCTGTTCTGCAGCAACGTCATCGTGTAGCACGTTTTGCCTGGTGTAGAAGACACATACACTTCACGCAACAGGACTGGGCACGTATTCTTTTCACGGATGAGTCCAGGTTTCATCTCGACAGCAGCGACGGCCGTTCTAGAGTGTACTGTCGTGTTGGTGAACATTTCCATGACAGTTGTGTGATTGAACGACGTCCATTCGGCGGAGGTAGTGTCATGGTGTAGGGTGGCATCTCATCCCGTGGTAGAACAGCACTTGTTGTTGTAGACGGCACACTTACAGGCATCAGATATCGTGACGAAATCATACGGCCTCACGTCCTTCCATTTGTGCAGCAACGTAACGCAATGCTGCAACAGGATAACACTCGCCCGCACGTCGCGCGGGTCGTCACCGACTTTTTGACACAGAACAATGTGAATGTGCTGCCCTGGCCTGCAATATCACCGGATTTGTCGCCTATAGAACACGTGTGGGATGAGATGCAGCGACGGTTACGTGGCCTCCAAAATCAGCCGTTGACGTTACCTGACCTATCACGTGCGCTTGTCAGAATCTGGAATGGTATTCCCCAGGCATTTTTCAGAACACTTGTCACATCAATGCGGTGTCGTTGTCAAGCATGCATCGATTCCAATGGTGGACTTACACGGTATTGATGAGCTGAACTTTGTTTAGAGAACGTCTCTATCTAAGACGCAGCTGATTCAATAACCATATCAATTGAGCTGGTGTTAAATAAAGGTAAGATAAAACCCTGTTGAATTTTTATTGCGATTCCTTACATACCTCCTAAGTTATAGCATAGTATACACATGCACAGTTTCTTTTTTCCGCTAGTATATATAGAAACTCTGTATACATCGTGTACATAGCAGAATGCTTTTGTTTTTGTTTGAGAAAACCCCTCGTAAAATTGTCATTTTCGTCGGCATCAGACATCGGCATCGGCATAAACCGGTAATGTCTAATAATCACACCTCCTTCACAACTCAGTTCGCCGTTCTTCAGAACTGAATGATGGTCCTATTTTCGAGGTTTCACTGTATTTAGACAGAAGGGAGACCACTCGTGAGGGCATATTCAATTATAATAGTTCTGTTGACAGCGATTGAAATTGCACGAGATTTTCGTGTGTAGCTAGTCACGTGGTCTAAGTCGGATATATATCTTGTGGAGTTGTCATACAGGTGAGGTTTGATACACTAGTAGTTACTTTTTACGTTATGTCTGCACCGTTACGGTTGAATAAACCGCTTTAGTAAGATACATTGGGAGAACTGACCAATGGCTAATTGTTTATGCTACAAATTGTCCAATGAAAATTTGTTTGACCGGGTATCGGGTACTGGTGAAAGGTAAATCAGTTCTAGCATGCACACTGAGCATTTAACGTTGTTCAGTTAAAAAATTAGAACGATTATCAATTTTATTTAGTTGATATCAGTACGGCAAGATCAAAATATGGATTAATTAACCTTAAATATGAAAACTGTTATCGCTATTATTATAATTCTAAAGGATGTTTAATATGAAATTTACAAAGTCAACGGTAATCTTTCAATTTGGGAAATATGTTGATTCTGTTTTAACAATGGTAATAATAGAAAGATACAGGTACAGTTTTCAAGAGCTTTTTACATTCAAAAATGAAATTTTATCTCTAGTTTTTAATCTGACCTGATACACATTATGGAAACATTGGTTATATGTTAATATGTATCAAACTGCTTTATTACATCGTAATAAACGGCCTCTCGTAGCCAAGGTGCATCGCTACAAGGCGAAAATGATATATATTGTGTATTAGTTATTCGTACCATAGGGTAGACAGCTCGAGATTGTCTAACTTTACATGGCCACATTATTCTTATGGTGTGTGTGGTAGGAACTCCACGTGATATCCATGGTTACATGTCGGACGGTAGAGTGTAGAAATACTAACCAATATTGTGTTATTGCGATGAGGTCTTATTTCATACTGGACGGAATTTGATAAAAATAGGAGTTTCTAAAATATGGATTACTAAGTTTGCATTGAAGTGATAGTGTGTTTGCACGCCTACGAATATGATATCTACAAATTCATATATAATTTCAACTGAATGAGTAATTGTTTGATCCTTCAAAAGTTTGTGATAAAATGTTTCGTGGTGATCTGAATGTACGATACTATACTATGCTGATTACCTCTGGTAATCGAAGGATCTGACTGGGGGCCGCCTAACATGGAGTTAAGGACGATCTTTGGCGGAAAATAACGAGTTGCTGCAATCTGATTGGTCGACATGGTGTGAAGTCCACATATTTGAAACAGGCAATGAATGGATGTGGCTACATGCTTCTCGATTGAAATGGTAAGTTTTACTGAAACATTTGTTCATATTTCATGTTAATTTTGACCCATATTTGTGTATCACAGTTGACATTGTAGTTTATGACTGGATCCGATGCTGTATCCTTTTAAAAAAATGGCGTCGTGAGTGCATGTTTCCATTCAGGGACCGTACATGAACTTATAGTGTGTTCCAGTTCCATTCAAAGATGATCTATTCGTTATAACTTTTATAAATTTGCTGGGAAGTAAATAGAGATTATTTCTTAAGTTTTCTGTATTACTGGTTTTGAACTGATTAGATAATTTGCTCCTTCAATATTACATAAAGAAAATAATGAAAACTTCATATATGTTAGTGCTACGTAGAACTATCATGGATTCAGATAATATATTATGTGTATTGCTGAGAAATTTATGATGGTACATCATGATTCATGTTGTTTTATGATACTGATGATGATAATTGTTTCAGCCTATTATTACTGACTTCCTTGACTTGCTCGCAATGTATTCCATCCAGTAACCCCCTTGTTGTTCCCCTACTCCTTAGTTGTTCAGAACATTCCTTGTACCCATATTCCAATACACGTTTACCCTTGCACCTCCTCAGTGCCTAAGGTTTTGTGGACTGTTGTTTTCCCATGGGTCTGTGTGGGGAGGTCAATATTGTCTTGTGTAAGTGGCATTCCCTGTAACAACTTGATCTTTCATGCAGTTATACATAGATCTATAGATCTTCTCAAGTACAGTTATGGCAGTAATATGGTTAAATCGCCCCCTTAGTGCAGAAAGGTGCCAAGTGACTTTTTTATGTTTTCGAGATAATCGCATTTAAATGTTTTACTTACTAGAAAATGAATATATTGCAAATAAAATCTTTCATGGTTGTAGACATTGTGTAGATTTATATACCCAAGAAGTGCGACATGACTTACCTCATTAATTATGCATATTTAATTAATTTTGTGTTATGGTACTTTTAAGCATTAAACTATTTCTTGAAATTATAGTGGAAAAAGGTACCATATGATATATGGTACCTTTATACTCCAAGCATTTTCTTATTTACTGAATGCTAAAAGGTACCATATGACATATGGTACCTTTATACCCTAAACATTTTCTTATGTAATAAATGCTAGAAAGTGCCATATGACATATGGTACCTTTATTTCCAAGCATTTTCTTATGTTATGAATGCTATAAAGTGTCATATGTCATGTGGTACCTTTTTGACCTCAATACATTTAGATAGTAGAAATTACAACATGTACCATGTGACAATATGGTACCTTTTAGCCCTAAATATTTCATTAAGTATGATCAAACAACGGCTCTATTATGGTAATATAGTACATTTTGTCCGTAACAAAACTTCAAATGCGTATAATTATCAAGCAGATAATCGGTTATTTTAGAAGTTTACAAAATTAATAGTTGCTTTACTAATGAAGTTTTAATGTCAAACTTATTTTTTGAATTCATTAGTTAAGAGCATTTGAATAAAATGTTTTTATTCATTGAATACAGTAATCGAATACAGTAATCAATACTTAAATGATGAATAATACGAGTACATTTAAAAGAAAACGACTAAATTTTACATCCACATTCAGCTGAAAGGAGTAACCACCATTTGATATATTGGGACATATTTAAGCCCTTGTTCATTCAGTGTACTTGCACTGGTAATTGTTTTCACAACATAATTGACCCTTCCTCAGATATTTGATTGACAGGCCGATTGGCCAATCAGATAACGGGATTTCGACACACCCCCAGCAGCTCGCTTACCTTAGACAAACCTTAGACAAATAGGAAGAGATTACCGCGTGATAAAAAATAAGGTTTAATTGATTTTGATGATGATAGCATTGTGATTATATTATATTATGTTAATATGTGACAATGGTGAAAAGATGCAGCTACGGGTTTTATCATTCGGACAGCAAATATCCGGAGAGACTAGAAAAAATGAAATATTTATTTATATCGGCTTTACTGGGAGGGTGTAGACATTAGACATTAATTAAAAGTATAGCCGTAGAAGATAAAGAAACACACTATTACAACTTAAAATATGTTTGTTTTACATACATATGCAAGCAACAACATACTGTTAAACAATTTTACACTGATTAGCTAAATTCTTGCTTAATTATGTCATTCGCATCAATAATTAGAAAGCGGTGAAGGTTTATTTCGCCAAACTATCCTTATAATCTTCTGGTTTTAATAAGTTGCAATTTATATAAATGTCTGATATGATCAATATATCTGCAGGTTGAATGAACATTATATTATTTTGATAAACTACAACATTTGACTTTTACCAGCATTGAGGCAAGTTAAGGCCTATTTGGATATTTCATTTGCTTAGTGTGGACATTAATTTATAAATTAGTTATAAAGGCCTAATTTGTAAAACTAAAATGCCCAGTATCAATTATAAAATCAATAGTTATTGAGATTAAAAAATAGTATAGCCATAAACATATATGCAGAAAAATTATTTTTAGTTTTGTTAATACTAGTGAAAAAAATGTAAATACAGGTGTTTGACTGGTATTGGTTACTCACTGTAGAGTAGGACTATTTCTTTCAAACGTAATTTATAAGAGTTAGAAAAGTTCTGATTTCTTCATTATTTCATTTACTATAGTGTTTAGAGTTTATGATAGGACAGAAATTAGTAATAAATTATATTTAAACCCTAAAAATAACTAAGTTCTTAAATAATAAACACATTTTAGAACATTCAACACAGATCTCGACCTGATCAATGGTCTTTCAGTTTAAATCTATAACAATATTTGACACTTCTGTTCTCAACTGTACTGTATATAATGTGTCAGATGGTGACAGGAAACACTGATTGGATGTATATTGGATTCCAACTGGGGCAGACAAAGAGAAATGCTGATTAGGGGTCTGGACAAGATTAATATCTAGATAATGCACACAGGGGACAATATTGTTTATTGTGTAATATTATATAATTTGTCCACGCCAAACATGGCCTTGTTTAAGGCATAATTTCTGGAATTTTCAGAAATATGTGTTGAATGATTTATTGATGATTTGAGAAATAATCCTAATATTGTAATGTCTGTCCACTCTCTAAATTATTTATTAAACATACTATTTTTTCAATTTCAAAGCAAAATATTTTCCACATGGACTTTTAACAAATATTTTTGATGTCAGATTATAATAGACATTACAAATTATCCTTATATTATCCAAAGGATGTCAATTTTGTGCATTTTTTGTGGCTGTAGTATAAAATATGTCCATTCCAATAAGACGCTATATTGTTGATTTTTCTTTGATAATTTTTTGGTCTGATAGGCTACAGACGGTTGTGAGTACTAATTTCTTATCAGGAAACCAGACATGCGTAAAATGCAGAGTCAAAGTTTGATCATGAAGATGATTCAACGCAAAATCGCTCGGAAGACACTCCAAAATTACATTACGTTTATTATTGTCGGTCGCCATTTTGTAAAGCGCTTGTCTAACATAGTTACAACGAGCACCAGTTGCTAAGGTGGGCGTGGCTACAGTGCGAATGAGGAAGGGTCAATTATGTGTGTTCAGTACTGTTCACTCAATGTCCGTGTCCTCGTCTTCTGACTCAATCGGAACATAATCCTTTTGCTTTGTGTTTGCTGGCAATGATTCGTAATATGCCCTGTACTCTTCTGGAATAATTTCCTTTTTACACAAATTGATCAGGTCATTTTTCTTTTTCAATGATATGGGCAGTTTGGATTGGTAACACATGCTCAAGTCAGAGTTATTCTGTGGCCATTTATTCGAGTTTTGCTGTTTCCTTGTTGCTTGTGCTTGAACTTGAATTTCAATGAATTCCTCATTGTTAAACGTGTAATTCACGAAAACCGACCGTGGACTTTCCTTTCTTGTCTGGATCCACTTTATTTTCAGCCAATTTACCCTATGTCCCGTAGTGGAAATCTTGGCAACAGAATCTTTAAAGTCAAACACGTGATTGAACTTCATTGGTATGGCAAGATATGGGTTGCTTTTTCTTGCCATGGCAATAACCGTACACTATTGTGATGGTACATAAACTGCTGTGATTTTCTTGGCGCCCTCAATGGTGGCATGCACCGAGTCGCATTCCATCTGTGAATGGCCAGAGACAAGAAATTTGTGACTAATCTTCTCTAAAGTTGGCATCTGCGACAAGGCATACAGGTGAGACGCAGTCACAAACTGATTTCTGTTCTGACCCCCGCATGCGTCTGAGAAATAAACTATTTCTCTGACACCTTTTGTCTGGCATGCTGATATGGTGTTTCAAAAGACATGTGGAGATTTCGCAGGACCCTCTTTTACACTGTGTTTCATCCCACACATGGCAGAATACCTGTTTGTCACATAAAGAGTAGATTGTTAGGTTATAACAGCATAGTTTCCGTGAATAGTACAACTCGGAAACAAGTGAACAGTAGTAGCAAAAGAGGCTCTTTAGAGCCGGTTCCACCGGTTCCAGACCTAGATTCGGTTCAGTAGGTCATCTCATCAGGTCAATGTCATAACCTAGGTCAATCAATGTAGGTCACGATTGTCGGATTGAGATCTAGGCCACCCCCATCAGGTCAATGCCATAACCTAGGTCAATCAATGTAGGTCACGATTGTCGGATTGAGGTCTAGGCCACCCCATCAGGTCAATGGCATAACCTAGGTCAATCAATATAGTTCACGACTGCCGGGTTGAGGTCAGCTTACGTCGTCATTTAATTTTTGTAGATGTTACAGATTATAAACGTTTGATTCAATATTTAAGTTGTAAGGCTTCAAAGAAGTGATAACTCTAACACCCTTGTCCTTATGCTACACTAGTATATAATCATCAGTTGTCTCCCTTTACTTATACTTCGTCAGAATTAAACCATTTTTTATCTGTTGAAGTTTCTAGGTTGAATAGAGTCATCCTCATATTACATACTTAAAGTTCATGCTGTGCGACCTGTTCACCGTAACCATAAACTGACCGCAGCTCGTCTCAAACATTACATAATTCACTACGCATTCGCGGACCGGGTACAGACACAGGTGTTTAGTGAAGCCACCACATTATTTGAACAACAATCCCATTGCTGATAAGCTGCACTTGTTATCATGTGTCCTGGTTATGTCAATGTTATGATGACCCTATAACTATTTATTTGTAACCATTAGTTTGCATAAACCAAATTTGATATGTTACGGTCACCGTGTTCCGATAGGTCGGGCAGGTGATTATACAAGAGCAAGGTGACCATATGAGCAGGTGAAGCGTTATCGCTACACTTATGTTGTCTTGTTTAGATCATCATCATTAAATTTGTTCCATGTTCCAGATTTTGGAAACGTAGTGTATATATTTCAGTGTTAATCTTATTGACAGTTGTTATCCGCTTTCTGATAGAAGTAGATTTACATGTTTAAACAGGTGAAATGTTGGTCCTGGAGGAAAAACTGCGGATTACCATTTTTGATGGTATGTATGTCACAAAGTTTCAGGTGGTATCATTGTGTATGTATTATCAAGAAAATCTAAGCGGGAAAACGTTCAAGGTTGTTGTGTAAATTTCCATAACTATTTGTGTAAAAGTACAACATAACTTAGTTTTATAATTTTATTTGAACTTGAACAATACTACAGAATCACAGTTTACATAAAATGATTGGTGTTTTATCAAAAAACTATTAAACCAACTAAGACATATCACAATACATATTTTAAACAAAACTATATAATCACAGTATACATCAAATTATTTAACATCTATTTAGTAAACAAAAAACAGTGTAAACATAAGACACTAACCTATTAAAACGATAAATTCACAGGTTACATGATTGAGATCCAATAGTAAACAAACCTAAAAACAAATGTAAAAAAACAGTATGAAAATATAAAACACTAATCAAACAATACTACAGAATCACAGTTTACATAAAATGATTGGTGTTTTAACAAAAAATATTAAACCAACTAAGATATATCACAATACATATTTTAAACAAATCTAAAAACAGTATGAAAATATAAAACACTAATCTAACAAAACTACAAAATCACAGATACATACATAATTGGAAGCTACTCAAATTGTTATCTTAAACAATGCGCAGTTAAAATATCAAATGGTATTGTAATGATAATGACTTTTCGTGAAATGATAATGAGTGTTCAAATGAGGTACCCCCCCCCCCTTAATTAATTCCATAAAAATCCGTTGGACGTCTCTGTCGAACTGGATATCGTCTGTTGAGTAGTTTAACTTTTTGACCAAAGTTAATGATTTATTTCATTGTTTTGGATTTGTAAAATTTTTGAGCAGTTTTCACAATAACTTTTACAAGTTTGCTCTGATTAGTTTTTGATACAAATATCTTTCTATAGTTACTAGAATAATGTCCGTAAAATCTCTCAAAATTCTAGTCACAGCCGCTACTACAAAAGTGATTAAAGCGAGGATGATACCTGAAATGAAAAAAACTTTATTCCAATTTGATCGATGGTTTCACAGATGCAATGTGTGTTTCAGTCAACTCAAAAACGGTATTTTCAGAACCATCGAATGCTATGTTAGCAATATCAGCACGATATGTTGCACTGCGTCGTCTTCTGTATTTAATGAAAATAATAGCACCCACGATGACAACGATGATGATGATGGTAATGGTGATGGGAATGATAATTTTAAACGTTTTTACTTGCGCTGAAAGAAAACATATCATAATAAAATGAAACAGTTTAGGTTGCAATATCCTCATAAATTGAATTTTGTAACGTTTCTGTAGTTGGACGATAAACTATACTTCGTACAGGTTCTAAGTAATCAGACATTTCTATGTTTTCTGTAATTGGGTGGTTTTTATTAGAATTGTAGATGGGGTGTCGAATAACAGGTACATGTACATTTCTACATAATGTATTGTTCCGTTTCAAACAGGAG
Source organism: Mactromeris polynyma (assembly GCA_032209605.1). Taxonomy (NCBI): domain Eukaryota; kingdom Metazoa; phylum Mollusca; class Bivalvia; order Venerida; family Mactridae; genus Mactromeris; species Mactromeris polynyma. Next base: position 1,190,127 of record JASFXZ010000054.1, read on the forward strand.
ATGGAATTATTTATTTGAAAACGTTGCTTCTTGTACTTGAAACATAGCGCTAAAATAACTACTCCAATTATTAAAACACCTATCCCAATGAAACAGTAATATAGTACACCGTTATTAGATGTGTGGGATTTAGTAGAGTGTAGTAGTGCATTAGTTGTTATACCATGTATGAAAACAGTATCTGTACTCTCAGTATAACTGACAGTGATGGAACTGTGAACGGGTTGGTTTGTTGTTGATTGACTCGAACCAGTAGATGTGGTGATGCTAGTCTGACTTGTTAGTCGACTTGGATGCTGTAAATAGAAATTTACTATCATAAACATGAGCTCCCCTAAAATGATCACGTAATAATATTTATAAAGCTTCACAAATTCTGACTACATTTATCATAACATAGAATATACATATATACAGTTAAACCAGGCTTATCCGCAACCTGGTTATACATAATACAGGTTGCCTATAATCAATACTGTTTGTTTAGAGAACTTACTTAAATTAAACACGTTAAGGTTTAAATATGATATACTGAAATGTAATGATAATTAACCTCATCAACTATGCTCTACTTAGTTATTGTGTATATTAATGATATCACAAATGTGGATTTATATATCAAACAAATCTATACTCACACAGAGAGTTGTAGAATCGACATCTTCAATTACAACTTTCACATCATGATCCGTGACAAGATGATCACAAGGAAGCATGGTGTCATAAGCTGAAGACTCAATTATGACTTCTTGAACATGATATGGAAGCTCCACCTTACTGTTAATCAAAATGTTAAATCTCACTCTTGTTACTAATACATCCAAATTTCCCAACACATATGTTCCTGAGTTTGTAAATTCACACCTAACCTCAGTGGATATATCACTATCCTTACAATAAATGTTAATATTTACCGCGTTTACAATATAGAAGCTAACAAATAAAAAACACACATAAATCATGATTAGAATCAAATGTATCGTTTTCTGCTAAATGTTTTCTTTATACTCTGTTATTATAGAGAGAGAGTAAGTAAATGAAAGGTCAACTGGACAGTGGAACATTTTTGGCACCATGCCACTCACTTTGAGAAGCGGTCACAAGTTGGTTAGTTATGTAAGATTTTTCTGCGCAGTAGTAGCGGGACACAGATGGTGGTTATAAGAAGTCACTAGTTTAAGTGTAAACGTCGTAATAAACATAGAATATTCTGAGACTCCCGCAGTCAAATTTTCCTGTCTTGTTAACTGACTAATCATCACTCATATTACTCATCAACGCTTATGATACAGAAAATATATAGACTAGCTATTGACTCATCATTATCCCCCATCAGACCATTTTCAATGATATTTAATCTGTTAATAGAAACCACCTGTAAACATAGACCACATTTTGCTGTTCTCATGGGTGGTCTTTACAGATAGGTTTGACTGTATATATATATATATATATATTGATTTATAATCTCACATTACTGTTTATTTGGAAAATAGTTGTATAAATAATCATGTTTGTGGTTAATAACATTACCTATAACAAAAGGGTGTAATTATAAAACAATGCGTTGGTATAGATAAATAATAATATCTGGAATGTTTTCTTAACTGGAACAATTTTAGTAATGTTAGTTTTCGCGCTCTTTTCACAAAATAATAAATGGAGTTGACCACGATGTAACTACATAAAGGACAAACGGTTTATTTCTGATAACCTTGGATATTGTAAAAGACGTATCCTTGACCTCTACAAACACATCTTGCTAATTGATATTCAAATCAGGTGATAAAGAAACTTTGTTATATTCAACCAATTATAAAGTTTGGCGCGAATTTTGACCGGCCGGGTTTGAGTCCTATATAAGATGATGTCGTCAACTTATCCCCACTCTGTCTTTGATGATCAAAGTAAAATGACTCAATCAATATCAAGAATTAGTAAAGCATATGGTTATAATAATCAGTATGTGGTATCAATCGTTGGATATATAAAGGAACCATGGGTGTTTATCGATGACAAGAACAGAGGAAATATTTCAATGTCTTTTGAAGTGTTTTCTAAAATACTAAAAGATGGACAAGATTTTCAAGATGAGGCTCAAAAGCTAATAGTAAGTTTAATAATTTGTTTTTACTATGTTCACATTTAAATTATTGTTTCTCAATATAACCAAAATATAATTGTACAATAGTATTATGATGTTGACACCATCATACTTACTTATTTATTTACAATATGTTCTCATGTATCTTGATTCTGTTTTGTTCTTGGAAAGCATATCTTTACAGTGTTGATACCTAGTTCTTTCTTCCTAAAGATTCCAATATCCATTATGTATTTGTGTTATAAACATTGGTAATGTATAAACTTTGGCAAACGCTTGTTTGATGTATATATAAACATATGTATATATAACGTTTTATTATTGTTTATTTTAAGAGACCAACGCTTAGAGCAAAAAGACGGCTCAACGTGGAAAAAGAAAATGATGATCAACCACCAAAGAAGAAACAAAAACTTGATGAAGGAGCAGCATCAAACGCACTTAGGGAAGTTTTTGTTATTTTGTCACAGTACATAATATGGTGGTCACTTCGTAATCCATACATGGTATGTTTTGATTGAGTGCTGTTAAGCAATGTGTCTTTGTAATGTTGATGTAAAATTTCTTTCTTCACTACTGCACGAGAAATACCTTGTATGGATTACGAAGTGACCACCATATTATGTACTGTGACAAAATAACAAAAACTTCCCTAAGTGCGTTTGACGATAAACGTTACTGGTTAGATGATGGAATAACCAGTTTAGCCTATGGGCATTATATAATTCCATGACTTTATATGTATTGAATAAAGTCTTTGCTTTGTAAATAATTTTGATTTTGATAATTTGGTGTATGTTTTAATCACAATTATTTGTTTGGCTTGTACATAACATTGTTTAGTTCATACAATGCGTAAGGTTTAATTACCAGTTGAAGTTAAATATTACATTTTGAGATCATATTTACTGGTTGAATGTTTATGATATGTATTGGTTGGTTTCATATGATCTACGTATAATACATACATAGTGTTGATTGTAAATAAAAAGTAATTTGAGAAAAAAAATGTGTCTGTTGTTATTTTATTTTGTTAAAATATAAATGGTTTACAAACATTGAAACACATCATATACTTATTTTACTAGATTACATTAGCGTAGATGTGTTCTCTCAGAAAAATAAACCTGCAAGAAACACTTCAATCCTCATTTTAATGCTTTGTTGATATCTTTGATAGAATGGTAGACTGTACTAAACGCTGTATTTGGGTGAAAATTTTACCAATACTTTATCTCCATACATCAGCTGTTTATGACGAGTAGATAGTGCTTTACTACATTAAACTCCACCACTCGCAAACAATGTTTGTATAGTATTGCGGCATGGTCTGACAGCTTTTAACTTGCTCTTGATAAACTTTTGTATACATGTATTGGTGTAACAAATAAACAGAGTTACGATCATGGTCGAGTGGTTAATATACTGGACTCGTGTCTGTAGGATCCTAGTAATTTAGTACTGGTAAAAGTGCTAACCAAGAAAACCTGTTATGAAACCAGCTGTTGTATATAACTGAAATATCGTTGAAAAGCAGCGTAAAAACTACATAAACAAATGTTTGTTTGCAAAATACGTCCCACAAAGAAAACTATAAAAAACATAACGATAAGCAACATTTAAATTTAAAACATTTATTAATAAAAGAATATATTTGTTATACAGGTGTAAAATACAAATTACATTTAAAAGTATACACTATTAACAATTCCTAATACATACAATCTACATAACATCATTATTTAACAGATTGTCAAAGTTTATTGTGTCGAACACAAAGTCATTTGTATTTGTGGGTGTAATAGGTGAATACCTATGGGTAGCAATTGTTGATAACGGTTTGGCAATCGGGGCGTTTAGCATTCCTAAAATAGTTGATGATCTAGATGCTACGGGTGTTCTAGGAGTTGACAGATGAGAAGCACCAATGAAGTTTGATGGTGGTGTAGATATCACTGGTGTTTGAAGTGTTGACAAAGATGTGGCACCCATGAAACTTGATGTCAGCATGGATGTCACGGGTGTTGGCGGTTGACTAACAGGCTTAGTCGCCCATGTATTGCCAGTTCTTATAAGCTTCAACACGTTTGACGTCGGCGTAGTTGTCAAGTGTGTTTGAGGGGATGACAGAGGAGTAGCAACCATAAAATTTGATGTTAACATAGATGTATAAGGTGTTCGAAGTGTTGACTGGGGAGCAACACCACTGAGGTTTGATGCTGCTCCTTCATCAAGTTTTTGTTTCTTCTTTGGTGGTTGATCATCATTTTCTTTTTCCACGTTGAGCCGTCTTTTTGCTCTAAGCGTTGGTCTCTTAAAATAAACAATAATAAAACGTTATATATACATATGTTTATATATACATCAAACAAGCGTTTGCCAAAGTTTATACATTACCAATGTTTATAACACAAATACATAATGGATATTGGAATCTTTAGGAAGAAAGAACTAGGTATCAACACTGTAAAGATATGCTTTCCAAGAACAAAACAGAATCAAGATACATGAGAACATATTGTAAATAAATAAGTAAGTATGATGGTGTCAACATCATAATACTATTGTACAATTATATTTTGGTTATATTGAGAAACAATAATTTAAATGTGAACATAGTAAAAACAAATTATTAAACTTACTATTAGCTTTTGAGCCTCATCTTGAAAATCTTGTCCATCTTTTAGTATTTTAGAAAACACTTCAAAAGACATTGAATATTTCCTCTGTTCTTGTCATCGATAAACACCCATGGTTCCTTTTTATATCCAACGATTGATACCACATACTGATTATTATAACCATATGCTTTACTAATTCTTGATATTGATTGAGTCATTTTACTTTGATCATCAAAGACAGAGTGGGGATAAGTTGACGACATCATCTTATATAGGACTCAAACCCGGCCGGTCAAAATTCGCGCCAAACTTTATAATTGGTTGAATATAACAAAGTTTCTTTATCACCTGATTTGAATATCAATTAGCAAGATGTGTTTGTAGAGGTCAAGGATACGTCTTTTACAATATCCAAGGTTATCAGAAATAAACCGTTTGTCCTTTATGTAGTTACATCGTGGTCAACTCCATTTATTATTTTGTGAAAAGAGCGCGAAAACTAACATTACTAAAATTGTTCCAGTTAAGAAAACATTCCAGATATTATTGTTTATCTATACCAACGCATTGTTTTATAATTACACCCTTTTGTTATAGGTAATGTTATTAACCACAAACATGATTATTTATACAACTATTTTCCAAATAAACAGTAATGTGAGATTATAAATCAATATATATATATATATATATATATATATATACAGTCAAACCTATCTGTAAAGACCACCCATGAGAACAGCAAAATGTGGTCTATGTTTACAGGTGGTTTCTATTAACAGATTAAATATCATTGAAAATGGTCTGATGGGGGATAATGATGAGTCAATAGCTAGTCTATATATTTTCTGTATCATAAGCGTTGATGAGTAATATGAGTGATGATTAGTCAGTTAACAAGACAGGAAAATTTGACTGCGGGAGTCTCAGAATATTCTATGTTTATTACGACGTTTACACTTAAACTAGTGACTTCTTATAACCACCATCTGTGTCCCGCTACTACTGCGCAGAAAAATCTTCCATAACTAACCAACTTGTGACCGCTTCTCAAAGTGAGTGGCATGGTGCCAAAACTGTTCCACTGTCCAGTTGACCTTTCATTTACTTACTCTCTCTCTATAATAACAGAGTATAAAGAAAACATTTAGCAGAAAACGATACATTTGATTCTAATCATGATTTATGTGTGTTTTTTATTTGTTAGCTTCTATATTGTAAACGCGGTAAATATTAACATTTATTGTAAGGATAGTGATATATCCACTGAGGTTAGGTGTGAATTTACAAACTCAGGAACATATGTGTTGGGAAATTTGGATGTATTAGTAACAAGAGTGAGATTTAACATTTTGATTAACAGTAAGGTGGAGCTTCCATATCATGTTCAAGAAGTCATAATTGAGTCTTCAGCTTATGACACCATGCTTCCTTGTGATCATCTTGTCACGGATCATGATGTGAAAGTTGTAATTGAAGATGTCGATTCTACAACTCTCTGTGTGAGTATAGATTTGTTTGATATATAAATCCACATTTGTGATATCATTAATATACACAATAACTAAGTAGAGCATAGTTGATGAGGTTAATTATCATTACATTTCAGTATATCATATTTAAACCTTAACGTGTTTAATTTAAGTAAGTTCTCTAAACAAACAGTATTGATTATAGGCAACCTGTATTATGTATAACCAGGTTGCGGATAAGCCTGGTTTAACTGTATATATGTATATTCTATGTTATGATAAATGTAGTCAGAATTTGTGAAGCTTTATAAATATTATTACGTGATCATTTTAGGGGAGCTCATGTTTATGATAGTAAATTTCTATTTACAGCATCCAAGTCGACTAACAAGTCAGACTAGCATCACCACATCTACTGGTTCGAGTCAATCAACAACAAACCAACCCGTTCACAGTTCCATCACTGTCAGTTATACTGAGAGTACAGATACTGTTTTCATACATGGTATAACAACTAATGCACTACTACACTCTACTAAATCCCACACATCTAATAACGGTGTACTATATTACTGTTTCATTGGGATAGGTGTTTTAATAATTGGAGTAGTTATTTTAGCGCTATGTTTCAAGTACAAGAAGCAACGTTTTCAAATAAATAATTCCATCTCCTGTTTGAAACGGAACAATACATTATGTAGAAATGTACATGTACCTGTTATTCGACACCCCATCTACAATTCTAATAAAAACCACCCAATTACAGAAAACATAGAAATGTCTGATTACTTAGAACCTGTACGAAGTATAGTTTATCGTCCAACTACAGAAACTTTACAAAATTCAATTTATGAGGATATTGCAACCTAAACTGTTTCATTTTATTATGATATGTTTTCTTTCAGCGCAAGTAAAAACGTTTAAAATTATCATTCCCATCACCATTACCATCATCATCATCGTTGTCATCGTGGGTGCTATTATTTTCATTAAATACAGAAGACGACGCAGTGCAACATATCGTGCTGATATTGCTAACATAGCATTCGATGGTTCTGAAAATACCGTTTTTGAGTTGACTGAAACACACATTGCATCTGTGAAACCATCGATCAAATTGGAATAAAGTTTTTTTCATTTCAGGTATCATCCTCGCTTTAATCACTTTTGTAGTAGCGGCTGTGACTAGAATTTTGAGAGATTTTACGGACATTATTCTAGTAACTATAGAAAGATATTTGTATCAAAAACTAATCAGAGCAAACTTGTAAAAGTTATTGTGAAAACTGCTCAAAAATTTTACAAATCCAAAACAATGAAATCAATCATTAACTTTGGTCAAAAAGTTAAACTACTCAACAGACGATATCCAGTTCGACAGAGACGTCCAACGGATTTTTATGGAATTAATTAAGGGGGGGGGGGTGCCTCATTTGAACACTCATTATCATTTCACGAAAAGTCATTATCATTACAATACCATTTGATATTTTAACTGCGCATTGTTTAAGATAACAATTTGAGTAGCTTCCAATTATGTATGTATCTGTGATTTTGTAGTTTTGTTAGATTAGTGTTTTATATTTTCATACTGTTTTTAGATTTGTTTAAAATATGTATTGTGATATATCTTAGTTGGTTTAATAGTTTTTTGTTAAAACACCAATCATTTTATGTAAACTGTGATTCTGTAGTATTGTTTGATTAGTGTTTTATATTTTCATACTGTTTTTTTTACATTTGTTTTTAGGTTTGTTTACTATCATGTAACCTGTGAATTTATCGTTTTAATAGGTTAGTGTCTTATGTTTACACTGTTTTTTGTTTACTAAATAGATGTTAAATAATTTGATGTATACTGTGATTATATAGTTTTGTTTAAAATATGTATTGTGATATGTCTTAGTTGGTTTAATAGTTTTTTGATAAAACACCAATCATTTTATGTAAACTGTGATTCTGTAGTATTGTTCAAGTTCAAATAAAATTATAAAACTAAGTTATGTTGTACTTTTACACAAATAGTTATGGAAATTTACACAACAACCTTGAACGTTTTCCCGCTTAGATTTTCTTGATAATACATACACAATGATACCACCTGAAACTTTGTGACATACATACCATCAAAAATGGTAATCCGCAGTTTTTCCTCCAGGACCAACATTTCACCTGTTTAAACATGTAAATCTACTTCTATCAGAAAGCGGATAACAACTGTCAATAAGATTAACGCTGAAATATATACACTACGTTTCCAAAATCTGGAACATGGAACAAATTTAATGATGATGATCTAAACAAGACAACATAAGTGTAGCGATAACGCTTCACCTGCTCATAGGGTCACATTGCTCTTGTATAATCACCTGCCCGACCTATCGGAACACGGTGACCGTAACATATCAAATTTGGTTTATGCAAACTAATGGTTACAAATAAATAGTTATAGGGTCATCATAACATTGACATAACCAGGACACATGATAACAAGTGCAGCTTATCGGCAATGGGATTGTTGTTCAAACAATGTGGTGGCTTCACTAAACACCTGTGTCTGTACCCGGTCCGCGAATGCGTAGTGAATTATGTAATGTTTGAGACGAGCTGCGGTCAGTTTATGGTTACGGTGAACAGGTCGCACAGCATGAACTTTAAGTATGTAATATGAGGATGACTCTATTCAACCTAGAAACTTCAACAGATAAAAAATGGTTTAATTCTGACGAAGTATAAGTAAAGGGAGACAACTGATGATTATATACTAGTGTAACATAAGGACAAGGGTGTTAGAGTTATCACTTCTTTGAAGCCTTACAACTTAAATATTGAATCAAACGTTTATAATCTGTAACATCTACAAAAATTAAATGACGACGTAAGCTGACCTCAACCCGGCAGTCGTGAACTATATTGATTGACCTAGGTTATGCCACTGACCTGATGGGGTGGCCTAGACCTCAATCCGACAATCGTGACCTACATTGATTGACCTAGGTTATGGCATTGACCTGATGGGGGTGGCCTAGATCTCAATCCGACAATCGTGACCTACATTGATTGACCTAGGTTATGACATTGACCTGATGAGATGACCTACTGAACCGAATCTAGGTCTGGAACCGGTGGAACCGGCTCTAAAGAGCCTCTTTTGCTACTACTGTGAACAAGGAGTTGTTAACACAGCTTGTAAATCAAATGTTGCCACATTTTTGCATTTGTCGCAATACAGTGACCACATTTTTTTGATATTTAGATCAAGTGGCAAAAACTGTTTTTTTGTGTTTTTTTCCGTGTGTAGTGCGACTCCATTTTAGGGAACGATTCAATATGTTGTTTTACATAGTTAATTCTCTTGTCATCAATCTTATTTGCAGGTGTGCTCTTCCCTCTCATATCTTGTCCACCATAGGCCCCATGTTTCCTTTGCGATGTGCTGTATTCAATAGTTTTTCTCTTAACGTCTAATGTTTTTGTGAACAAATTTCTACAGACGCGTTCCATTGTCTCACCCTTTGGTAAGTGAAACTGTTGAGAAAAAGACTTTTTTCCCTTTCCTTTTCTTATCGGGTCACTCTTTTGACCATTTCACAGAGGTATTGCCTCTGGCGTTCATAGCTATCCAAGCTGTAATAGAATTCAAAGGTTTTGTCGGTCTTCTTCTGTAAATTTGTCAGCACATTTAAAACGGCATTTGCCACAATTATGTGGCTGAACTTGTTTTGCGCCCACGACTTTTCCCGCTGCATTAGTATATTTCTTTCCCTGTGTTTTGCGCACATTTCTTTTCCACTGTTCTGGATTTCTCTTTTTCTTGCGAGTTGATAGTTTTTTCATAGGGCTCTTGTAGCATGCACGCTTATGCGGTGTTGCCTGGTGGTAACCTGTCTTTGTTTCACTAGCATGTGGTGAATTTGCGTTTGTTTCATCTTCAAAATCTGTCATGAGTGAACTATCAGCACGATCAGCATCACTTGTATTTTCACTATTTATATGTGCTGTTGCATCATAATGTTCACAATCCCGTACAGCTGTATATGCCACGCTTATAATCTTCTCCGTCGATTCATCAGGCTTAATATCAATGACTGGAGTCGACAAGGCACTTGAATAAATTCGAATAATGCACCCCAAATAGTTTGCGACAGCCATCGGTAGAATATCTGCAATATCATTGTTCCATGTTCCAGTGTTCTTAAACTTTTCTACTTCAGAATTGAACTCATCTTTTTGATATACAGTATTGTCTTTTTTTGTACAAAACTTAATGTACTTCTCAGCATTGTCTATCATTAAGTCGCAAACCTTTGTACGCATGCTATTTGTACCTTCGTTGATATTACCACTAATCTTAATAGCAGTGAAAAAAAAACAATTACCGTCTCCGTAAATGGTAACAGTTTGAAGTTCATTGCTGGCTAATAATGTTTTCAGCCGTGTCACATGTGCACGCTTCACCATTTGTTTTATTGTTTCCATTCGCTTGCTTATTAGCTTCGCCTTTTGTATATCAGTAGCCCCAAATTTCTTTCTCTGCGATTGCATTGTCTTAATTTTGTCTCTTATCTTCTTTGCATTAGATGTAATTGTTTTTCTTGGTGTTACCAATCTGACATTGATGTTTGTTGGTTTCCTTTTCCATCCCTTTTCTCTAGTGATAACTTTCGGTGTTTTTAGGACGGGCCTTTTTTCCTTCGATCTCACAGACTCGGAATCGCTGGAACCATCAGTAGCATCAGAGCTATCGTGAATAAGTTTCCTCTTCACGGGTTTTTTCTTTCTTAAAAAAGCAAGAGGTATGTTATCATCAGTGTCTGTAGTATCATTGGAGGGTTGACATGCACTACTGATCCCATCTTGTGTGTCACTTGACTCATTTTGTGCGGTACTGGCCCCGTCCTCTGTGATAACGGCCCCGTTTGGTGTTGTGCTGACCTTATGTCGATCGATATCGGCCCTGTTATCAAGATAGTGGTGAAATTCTACACCTTATCAGCACTCACAAGCAGCTGGGATGTGTATTCAGCCCATGTAATATTTATCAAAGGTACCATGTGAGCAATTTAAATCAATGTCCATGCTTTATCTTCGGAACAAAAAGGTACCATTTGTCATAAGGCACTTTGTGTAAATAAAAATACAACATATTGTTCCGCGCAAAAAGGTGCCATATGTCACATGGTACCTTTTTCCACTGAATGACTTGCATATGGTACCTTTTTCCACCAATATTTTTATGGTTTATCACTTGGTACTTTTTTGTTCTTGATATTTCAGGTATAATTTATAGGTATAAAATTTATATTTTTATGTCACATGTAGATATAATGTAACTGTATTGAAATATGCCAAAAAGTCATTTTTGCCAAAAATGTTAGTTGGCACCTTTCTGCACTAAGGGGGCGAAATATGGTTTCAGATTTTGGTAAAATTATTGGTATAAGTGTGTTTGGGTATGATTAGAAATAAAAATTGTTGAGTTTAATTTGTTTACACATATGTATGTGATTGAGGGCTGGGTGAAAGGGTTGGCTGTTGCATATTTCTGGGGAATTGAGTCATTGACCTCATTACCAGCCATTTGCCCTAATTGGAACAATTCCCTCAGTCGCACATACTTCACAGTTGTGCTATCAAATATGTATACATGTATTCTTTGATGTGATAACAAATGGTCCAATATCACTTTTCCACAAATTAATTTCTTCTTTTAAATTATAACATGTAATAGTTCCATTCATTTTACATCAAAACATAAAAAACAAGGATATCGGTGGAACCGCCCAAACCAAAATACTAGCTTGCCGCAATCTTAATATGATTGCAGGTCTCCAATTTTATGTTCGCAGATGCTCGCAGAGAAATTAAGTTTGCGGACAGCTCTTGTTCGCAACCTTCCCGCCAGCATATCGCGCGCATCCCGCAATCTTAATATCATTTAAGGCAGCGACAAGCTCGCCATCTTAAAATTATTTAAAAACACTTATATTTCTGAATCAAGCATTTCGGGAACTGAACATTTCTGAATATTATTGAATCAGATATGAACTATTCAGACGTCTAAAAGTGTATGAATTAGAAAGTATGAATTATTCAGATGCCTGTTTTGAAATTTATTTAAGAAAAAACAAATCAAACAATAAAGTCTGAACCTTCACAAATTTAAAACATCAGGAAACCATTTCATATATGTTTTAAATAGACAGACCGGAACAGTACGCGGACACTACCAGTACACGGACACCTGCATATTTATCGTTTCGTAAAATATTTAAACTTTCTTGCCTGAAGTCGATATTACTCACAATTATTTGCACGGTACTTGTTCTTATTCCGGTATCGAACGCGTATGTGTAAGCTTCCGGGTTTTTAGCTGTCGAGCAGACGAACTCGGATCAACAAACGTATACGAACATTGTTGTCGCAGTAAACGGGTAAATAAATTATGAATGTCTGTTTAAATCATATTCAAATCAATAAAAGAGAATGCATTCATTATTCAAGGGTTTTAATAAATAAAAAGCCATTTTACAAAATCTCACCAAAATATTCAACACGAAGCCTGAAATATATCACCGGTACGTTTCGTGACAATTCCTGAACTACATCCTAATCATTTGGGCGCATGCATGTGACGCGATGTGTACAGGTATGCGCCAAATGTTTTTTTTCTTACTATTGCCATTCATTGCATAGTTCCAGTTTATGAAAAAAATTATATATGGTCATTTTAAAGTTCGTTTTATTGTCCATTTTTTGTTCACCGTAGTTCACACGTATACTACACACGTTGTTAAAGTTTGTTTATTACATGTGGCTATTAAAAGTCAAGTGAATAAAATTTAATAAATCTTTCATTCTTTCAGGTTTTAAAATCTTGAAATAAAATCATCAAAGAAACTTCTCTGAAGCTGATTCCTCATTAGAGTCTTTCTTCTTCAGTAAATGTTGGTGTCCGCGTACTGGTTAAATAGCACGAATTATTTTGGCCGCGACTGTTGCACGTGCGGTGCCAAACTGCGCATGCGCAGTGCATTGTTTACAATCGAGACTTGCCGCAAATTTTAGAGCAAGGATTTTTCTGAAAAGCTGCGAAGAACGTATGATTTGAAACACAGCCAAATTTACACAGGTTAGAAAATACGATAAAAAGTGTCCGATTATTGTTCCGGTCTGTCTAATATTCTAAATATTTCATTACTAGATCTAATATTGAAAATTATAAATGCATTATAATTGTATAGAATAATTCAGATGTGTGCCACTGAGGTAAATGACACATGCATTTCCCCAGTGAAAAATTTCAGTTTCACTCAACTCCAGTGGAATTTTTTTCAACCAGTGGTATATAATAATGATACTATAATTTATAGTGTCAGTGCTCCATGACAAACTCAATTATTTGATGCTAGATGTATAAAAAAAAATCTCAAAATCAACTGGGACCAATAATATACATGTATACCAGAAAACAGTGACGGACTTTTTCAGACATTAAATTAATTATTATTTGCAAAATTTTACGTCGAGAAATATTTTTTAGGTAAACATTAAATCTGCACAAACTGTTGTATTAAATACTTTAATAAGAATGGTCCGAATAACATCTCCACTTCACCAATAATCCCCGTGAAAACGTATATTTCGTACGTCAATGAAGTGTGTGTCGTCCATTATCCGGTCGCGACCGGTATAATACTTGATTTTTTACCCATCCGCATTTATTTACCTCACTTGATGAAGAGTGTTGTTGACGAAAAAGCGGGAGCACCGCCAGCCGATAGCTGTTCTAGAAAGTCGACGATCATACCAAATTACAGCTTCGACGGAACAGAGAAACCCAACAAATGGTGCAAGTATATGGAACGCCATAGCTGCCTCATTATGCACACTTCCTTTTTGTTCTGTCTTTTCGTTATTACGTTCTGTGCACACAGCTTTACGCTGTGTACAGTCATGATTACTTTATGTGTATTTGTTATTACATCTTGTCGAGTCATCATTATCTTATGTGTATACATCGTTATGTTATGTGTTCTTATCATCATGTTATGTGTATACATCAGTGTTTTATGCGTACATATCATTATATTCTGTCTTTACATCATTATGTGGTGTCAATATTTCATTGTACTCTGTCTTTACATCATTATGTGGTGTCAATATGTCATTGTATTCTGTCTACATCATTATGTGGTGTCAATATGTCATTGTATTCTGTCTTTACATCATTATGTGGTGTCAGTATATCATTGTTTTCTGTCTTTACATCATTATGCGGTGTCAATATGACATTATATTCTGTCTTTACATCATTATGTGGTGTCAATATGTCATTATATTCTGTCTTTACATCATTATGTGGTGTCAATATGTCATTATATTCTGTCTTAACATCATTATGTGGTGTCAATATGTCATTATATTCTGTCTTTACATCATTATGTGGTGTCAATATATCATTATATTCTGTCTTTACATCATTATGTGGTGTCAATATGTCATTGTATTCTGTCTTTACATCATCATGTGTAGTCAATATTTCATTGTATTCTGTCTTTACATCATTATGTGGTGTCAATATTTCATTATATTATGTGAGTTCTGTAATACTTTATGTGAATACGTAATTGTTTTTTGTCACCATACCCCCACTGTCCTGTGCACACAACCTTATGTTGTGAATAGTGATAATTCGGTTATGTATTTTCACGAATATTTCTTGTCGAGTCACAATTATGTAATGTGTGTTTATCATTATGTTATGTGTAAACATCATTGCAATATGAGTTAAGAGCATCACTTTTATGTTTTAACATCATGTGATATTAATATATCATTACATTATGTCAGCACGGCACTATTTCTTGTGATGTTTTCTTTTCGTTCTGTCAAAACGTCTTTGTTATATCGGGATAATTTATCATGGGATATAAATATGTTGACACCGACAAAATGGCGGGAGATGGAGATGATGAAGCGTGCCCAGTGCATTCTGCACTTTTGAAAATTGGACTTGGAGCCATATACCCACGTTTTCAACAGGAAAAAATTGATATACATGTTATTCAAAGTCTTTCTGACAACGACCTAATGAGATTAGGTGTGGAAACTATTGGAGAAAGAATACTTTTAAGACAAGCTCTTCAACAACGTGCTTCAGGCTCAGCCCCAGGTAAGATTTATCATGTTTATTGACATTAAATGTTAATTGTGGTCCAGCCAATCCCAGGTAAAATCGCCGTCCTGCGGGGACAAACTGCTGGTAAAATCCCCGCCAAATGCCCCGCACCCCGGGGACATCCTAGGTAAGGCCCATTCCCTGCTATTTTCGGCGCGAAAACAAAACCACCGCATTCACTCGGCACTGCGGGGCCAATTGTGGGATCTCCCGAACGCTTCAGCTAACGTTAGCATTTGTTCCGAAAGGTAATTAAATGAATGAGAGTATCTTTAAATGCGAAAAGTAGCATTTATTAGCGCCGAATTTCGCACAAAGCAAAAATAAAATTTGATTTTTGACGTTATAATTTTGTTATATTTTCTCCTTGCATTTTAAAGGAACGGTAAATCAGACGAACTACAAATCAATTTGGTGTGGCCTGAAGTACAAATAAATGTGGATACTCTCGGGCATAAAAATATTTGACAATGACAAAAACTGAAGTGGTAGAGCATTGGGCATCAGAACAGGGGTCATGGTTCGAGCCATGCCTGAGGTAAACACATTACATTTAATTCGAAGAACATGCTTGTATACTAGTTAGTAACCCGGGAAATTTATGAGACTGCATGCTGGCTATATGCGTTTCCGGTGTCAAGTAAAATAAGCGTTCAGTGACTAGAATGGAATTAGAATTAACTTTTTATTTTTTTTTTTCAATATCTGATAACAAAACATTTACCAGGCGCGTAGCGTCCTGTACGCAGAGTACGCAGCTCCGTACACATTGTCTCGAAAAATCGAAAAAATAAAAAGTTCAAATCTGCATTAAAAAAACTTCGTTCAATTCAGGAATAAGAATGCGCCCAAAGTCACTACAGACAATCTAGAAACAATTTTTTTTCGGGGGAGTACCCCCGGACCCCCCCGCAAAAAGGATCTTGCGTACACATCACAAACCTCCCAGCTACGCTCCTGTTTACCATACATATCATAACCACTTCAATTTGGTTAGAAAATAAACCCTTTTTGCATTTAGTTTTACCGGTAAAGTGTGTGCATATTCATCTGATGTCAAATTATCATTATTGTACCTTTAGTATTACATGTACATTGTTTTCTTACACACATTGTAAAGAAAATGTGAAAATATGATATTAGGCTTAATTATTCTGGAAAAGATATAATTCTTTCAATTTACAAAACTTGAGGCCCAAGTATTACATTCCCTTCCATAAATTATTGAATTAATTAAAATTATTTCAAGAATTTTTTAATGAATTCAGTAAATAAACAGGTGTCAAATTTTCACAACTCCCATTTAGTTGTTTATCACTATAACACAACCACGACAGATCTCTGTCTTTGTTATGTATGATGCTCAATAATCTGTGTTTTATAGATGCTTTCAACTTATGTACATATATGCAAGATAAGGAAATTGAAAGCGCCTGGCTGATGTAGAGTGAAAAGCATACAAGGCCAATGAACACAACAGGGGGCCAACTTTTATTACACTTGCTTCGGCTATACTGGTAGTGTACAATAAATCAATGTATTGCATTTAAGATGCTAAAAGAGAAGTAACCTTAAGACCTTATCAGTGGATATTATTTTGTATTAGGAATAGAAAATGTCACTCCTCGGCCGACTGGGGGGGGGGGGGGGGCTAGGGCCCCCCGTTGGACCCGGGCCTGACCTTGCTGCTCGTTTCGCACATACGATGCTCACACCTGTTGTGCACTTCAAAACCGTCCAGGTACACCCCTGAAGACAACCGGCTAATCAATTATACAGGAAAGAAGTGCTCGAAAACTGGATGGAGATACTTTCATCTACCAGTTTGTCTAACTGAACTTATAATGTACTGACATCAGTTGTTATTATTCTTCCAATGTTTATGACAAAAACTTAGGTAAAAAGCGTTTAAAATAAAAAGCGTTTTAAAAAAACCCCATCTTAAATCAGGTCCGTTCCTTTAGTACTGAAGCGCGGATCTAGTCCTACACATATAACTCCAAGCATTTGTAGTCTTCATGTTTTACCTTCATTTTTTTTATGATATTCTACATTTTAACGTTTTCTGTTCATGCTTGACAATGAAGCTAAAATATGATAAAAAAATAAATTTTGAAAAATGAAGGTAAACTTGAAGGATATAGCATGGTTGTTTAATTGTTTGGACTAGCATGGATCCAGCAGTTTTTTGTCAAGGGGGTCCATGTCTTACAGGATAATTTTATTCAATTTTGGACCCCCTCTGGATACAGGATTTAAACAGAAAAATCTGGACCCCCGGTCCCCCCTATGGATTTGCCCCCGGTTACAGAAATACTGATTGCAGGTCTATTTAAATTATAATTTCTCTTCGCTGTATGACATAACAACTAAATGTTTTGGCTTTGATGAATTCTCGCTATCACAAGGCTTGTTGACACATTTGACCCTCTTCATGTATCTTGGGGTCTATTTAATTGATGAAATGTATTGCATGCAGATATTAAACTTCAATGTGTACATAAACTCTCTTATTCATCTTACCAGTAAATGTGAAATTTCATTATGCTTGATTCATTGTTTGAAATGTTAATAGATATTTTTTCACTGATGCTATACAAACAGAAAGGTATCAAAAGTACAGACAGGTTTGTCTTTGTGAAAAACACACAAAATTATGTGATGTTTAATACTGTAACAGCATTTTTAGACCATTATGGCATGCATACCGCTTGTATTGTTAATTAAATAATAGATCTAGTTTTTGAACATGTGTATATTTTCAATGTTAAGTACACATTTAAGAAATTTAAAACAAATAATTTTCAAAAACAAACAACAGTTTAAGGGTGTGCGAAACTGGGTTCGCATAGTTCGCATATATACATATATGTCCCTCTGTTACCTTAAAAGTCCTTATCAATATGTGATCAAGTACATTAGAGAATAAAGGTTTGCAAATGTGTCACCATTAGAAGTGCAGTTTTATGGTGAGGTAAGGTATTAATTCTTTTTTTTTGTTCAAAAGTCAGGAAAATCGGTATACTTGAAGTGAGTTCAGTGTTTTCACTTTGACTTACAGGTTTAGGTGTGTCATGTATAACTCGGAAACCAAAACTTGAATGTTTAAGTCATCCTTATGGGCAAAGTCACAGCATGCATTTTACATAAATACTTTGAGTGAAACTGAAATTTCATGACACTGTTTAGATGAAAATGTGTTTACATGTTAAATTATGCCTTAAAAATGTATTACATGTATTGTCATGCTGTTAATAAAACAGAGACTGCTGTTTTCACATTAAAAGTGGTTTTCAAGGCTCAATTCTTTTATAAGTATACATATGCAGTCAAACCTGTGTACAAAGGCCACCCATGGGACAGATCAAAAGTGGTATTTATGGGCAGGTGGTCTTTGTTCACAAATTGAAATACATTGAACTAGATTTTTTGGACGACAACAGTGGTCTTTACAGACGTATTCTCTGCACAGGTTCGACTGTATTTACTACAGGAAAATTTTTATGCCAAATTTTGTTACTGATATACAGGTACATATTTTACAGACTGCTCAAGACTTTGGGGGACCACGCAGAGAATTTTCTCCTTGATTCTGCCACAGATAAAAACAAAATACTTTGAGCCTCTGAGAGATTGGGTTGACCCAAAAGAATACCAGAAAGTTGGAAAAGTCCTTGGTAAGAAAAAGTTTAATTGTTCAAAATTTGTGATCTTAAAAACCTTTATTTGTTACTATTTCCAACTTAAGGTAATTTGCAAGTTTAATCAATACTACCAGTGCTTTTAGTCAAGGATAATATGTGGAAGTACTTTGTCTGACTCATCTGACATGGGCTTATTTGCGACAGACCAGTGAAACTTTGAAATCGACTTGTCTACATACAGGTACATAATGAGATATTGTTTATTTAACCTTTTCAAAAAATGTGTAGTTGTTTTGGATTCCCTGTTAGTTATACCATTATTCATATTAGTCTGGTCATTAGAATCAGAGTCTTAATTATTAAGAGATTACATAGATAAGCAGCCTTTTTAAGGGATATTGCTCTGTAAAATGTTAAAAGGCAATTAACAATTTTCTAGGTATATCTTCACTCCATAGCACTGCTCGGTCGCTTGCAACATGCATTCAGCCTGAAAATGCCTTTCCAACATATTATTGAAATTAGTTGTGTATGTATGTGAATATTTTCAAAAAAGCAGTGCATGTGTCTTGTTTCAGTTTCATAAACAAGTAAACAAAACATAGCTCTTAAGTTCTAACTCTCATTTTCAGAATATTCAGATGGCTATTTTACAAGGATCAGAACATACAAACAAAACAGCACCAAACAAACATAAGAACTAGAGTTGATTACAATACATTAACTGTAATCATATACATTTTTGTATGACTTATTTGTATAAGTTTACATAAATGTAACAATAACTTAGCTTCTAATTGCAATGTGTTGATCAATGTTGTTCAAGTGGAATATTAATACAGACTACCAAAAGTTTTACATTCTACAAATAACTTGTTCAGAAAGTGAAAAAGAATTCTGTATCCCTGTAATGTGTTTGTGGGGGAGTCCAGGAATACCAGACTTCTAAAGAAAAACATTTATAATCCTATTTAACTGTAGTAGTTGTTTAGTATAAATACCAAACATATTTTTCCAGCTCTGAGTATGCTGCAGAATGGAAAACTTCCAAGAATATTTAACCCGAACACTCTTGATGAATTGCTAGGGCCAAGTCCAAGGGGAATTCTTTTAGCATTGGGAAAGGGAATAGATTCACTTGGCATTTTGCAGGTATTATATTATTACTATTATTTTATAATGATATTTCTAGATATGATTGGCACATTTGTAGGGCATGGTTTAATAATTTACCATGTTAATCCTTTGACACTTTTTGTTGAGTCCTTTCGCATCAATAAGATTTTATATGCAAAGGAAGAATTTCATGAACTTGGTGAGTTGACATGTGTGTGTGACAAAGTTTTGGATGTAAAAATTGTTGCCACTTGTATACACCTTGGAGAGGCTATTTGCCAGTTAGTACCATGTATGGAACAGCTTATGGTCACAAGTGCATAAATGAACAAAATTATACTTGTCCAAAAGTTTCTTTCTTATGCAAATGTTATGTTACTGATACAAATGTTCATGTTAGGGACACAGCATTTGAGGTTAATGTCACAAAAGAAGATAAAAACAGAAATACAAGTCAATAATAACATTGTGACAGATTGTTTCTCTATGTGCAAAATGTATACGCAAAACAGAATGGTTGCAGTTTTTATGTCCCATTGAAAAGAGGAGGGTATAAAGTGTTACCCTTGTCCGAGTGTTATTGAGTGCCTGTGTACATTTGTGTCTTCTGAAAAGCCAATGTGTGTCTGCTCCATAACCTTCGCATGCATTGTTGAATTTTGAAATAATTTAGTACAAGTGGTCACTGAAGTAAGACAATGTACCGCGTGCACAAACTTTGTTGGTATCTCCAAGCTCATGGTGGGCAACTGAACTTTGCCTGTTCTGCGATACAAACTGTTGCTGAGATAGTTGATTGTGTTCGCTCAATACCATTCTCGTGCATTGTTGGATTTCGAAATAATTGGGTACAAGTGATCACCAACCCAAGACGATGTGTCGCGACAGGCAACTGAACTTTGCTGTCTTTTGACTTAGGCTTATGTTCTTAGATTTGCAAGTGTATCACCATATATTATACTCTAGTCATGCACCATAGTGACCACCATGTAACTTTGACCTCAGAGTCAAATAGCTACTTAAGCAATGGTATTCCCTTGTCTGGGCCATGACTTTTTTGTCCTTTGTCATGTGTCACAATGAGGTGCTATTTTATACACTGTTGTCACTGTCATGTGTTCATGACCTTTGTCCTTGGGTCAACTTTATTGTCTTTTGACTTAGGCTTAGTGTTATCACCATGTATTAAAGGCTGGCTGTATACACTCTTCAAAATATGTTTACCACTGGAAACTCACTTGTGTCTCATGTCTCTAAGCGGGGCATCCATGTCCTGTGGACACATTTCAAGTCTGTTAAATACTTGTACCTTTGACAATTTAAGCATGGTAGCTGAGTGAATAAAGTTATCACCGTAGTTAGGTCATTTTGAAATCTTTTAAAATCCGTATGAACTCTCTGAGGCTATAGATTTGGCCCTATCTTTTTGAAACTTGTTCAGATAGTTTGTGTTACTGAAATATCAAGTCTTTAAAATTAGGTAATCTGGGCTCAAAATCTAGGTCACTATGACATCCTTAGAAAATGTAAACACTACAAAGGTCAGAATGTTTGTTTTAAAGAAGTTTAGATCACATCTCAAAGTATCTGTTTATTCATGCTTATTCATGCGAGCGATATAGGACATACCATGGCACTCTTATTTATGGTTACCAGTAGTAACAACTTTTAAGACCAAAGTAAAAAATGTGATTGGATATGATTATTGCCTGCAATACAACTATGCCTTTTTGCTGGTAAACACATAGTCTTGCTATGTAAGTGGGGTTTAGACCTAATATGTAAAGCATTTAATTGTAGAGGACACTTTGTATCCTTATATTTATACATTCCTTTATTTGCAGTTGATGAAAGCACATCCATTTCTGGTACACTTTCTAACTCCAGTTAGTACTGGTACAGTAACCTTAAAGATGGTGACACATTTACTTAAGCCAGATTTCTCTCCAGAAGGATCAAACCTAAGAGCTGTAGAGTCGCTGATGTATCAAAAATTTGTAAAATATTTAAGGGAAATAGCAGGTAATACACTGTTCACTCAGGTGAAATTGCATTGTATGATTATAACCATTTTATAAGCCCATAGGGACACCTCGGCGTCTGTCCCTCTGTCTGTCCGTCCACTTTTAGCTGCCTGGTGAAGTTTGTCTGCGCTTCATCTCCAATGCTGCTGGTTGGATTTCTGCCAAACTTCATAGGATTGACCAGCATCTAGTTTAGTTGTGCATCCTTGTCATTTTGTTGTGCTCACAATGTTTCACTGAGTTATGGCCCTTCAATGTTTTTATAGTATTTGCATGTGTCGTGCAAGCAATTTGAATTAATGCATATAATCTAATGAAATCAGTAAAAATGTTTATTGTGAATGCTTGCAAGCAATTTGAATAATTACCTATTTGGGCAATTGTGGCTAAAACAATTGCAAAGTTGATAAGCAAACAAAATTTCATACAATATTTGTTGCATAAGAAATTTGTAAGTAAAGAGTTTACAAGCTTTGCAAGTTTCTTTGATATTTGTTACTTATTACTTTCAGAGTTATTATTAACTTGACACTTTAAATGGAACATAAGCATGCAGTATTGAAGTTTGTAAACAATTGAAATTTCTTGGAAATTGTCTTTCATATACTGGTACTGCCAAATTCAAAAGTATTTTTTCTTCTTTAAATCATAGCAAGTAACTGGGGAGACATATGTTTTTGTGTAAAAACAAACGTCTAGTTTCTCATAATTGTGTAGCAAGATTGTTCATGTCATTGTAACTCATTAAGAAACATGGCCATTAGAGATGCATTCATGTACAAAAAATCTATATATTACTGTTATATTTTCAGCTGGACGTCGTGGAGATCTGAATCTGGGAATGGTGTTGAGTTTTGTAACTGGAATGGACGAAGAGCCTCCCCTATGATTTGGAATAACACCATCTCTTTCCTTCATTGAAACTTTTTCAATGCTGCCAACAGCAAATACCTGTACAAACAGCCTTTTACTACCAGTACCTGGGAACAACAGCTCTTTCTCAGACGATGACAGTGCACTTTTCAAACTTTATGATTACGCTTTCTGTAATACCTACTTTGGAATGGCATAAATAGAAATTCTTACATGTATGGCCATTTAGATTTAAATGTTCTAAAGCAGTTGTGGAAAACTGTTGATGAAATAAATACTAGATGAGAATGACTTTTTATCACATAACTCTAAAATAAACTTTTTCCCATTAATACATATTTGGGAAACATAAACAATCTATGTACATGTGGCTAAAGATTACTATTACTTTTACCAGGTTATTACAAATGGGAAAGTTTCATTATAAGTGGTAGGTTTATTAAACAGTTGTGCTGATGCAATGTGATGAAGTTTGTTTGAACAATCAAATGCTACCCATTGATGGGAAGTGTTTTTTTAAAAATCAGAATGGTTTTCAGATGGTTTAGCTTACTAGTGTACATATAACAAAGAGCTTATATTCTGTATACTTCTGCTTCTGTTATCACTAAACAGGAAGAATTTAGTATACAGTGAAAATGCACTCTATGGCTGTAGATATTTTATTTGTTTTTCTAACCCCTTTCCCACTGAATGGTGGAAGAATATTGGTATATTTCTGTTCATCCAGAGCCATACCTTAGAAATGGCTGAGGTGATTTCATTCATTATTTGTAGATAAGTTGAGTACTTGCATGGCATTGTGTCTGTATGTTTGCTTTAAGGATCACATGAGTTATATCAGAGGCAAGGCCCTTTATTATTGTCTTTGGTGAATGTCTAAAATACTTCAGGGAATTATTCAATTTTGTTTTCATGTCACATCAAGCTTTTTATGTATATGTGTGTTTGTTTAAAATTTTATTTGTATGAAAAAGTTGCATGTACATGTATGTATCTTGGTTACATTTGGTGCTCTTTTTGCAATGATAGTTGACATTTATGTCATCTACATAGCATGGCATTTACTGGGATCACTCTGTCTTTTATTGTCTTTTGTTGTGTTCATTGCAATGTGTTAGTGTGTTGCATTTAAGAACTAGGTCAAGAACACACTTTAGGATTCAACAGACATGGAATCCTACATATATGCACATAGTGTATAGATGGACCTATTCATACTATACTGTTATTTTATACAACTTGGCACAAACATACGCCACATAGTAATTGAAGTTAGACACAGGCCACTACCCTAAGAGCCAATGTCAATATTACAGTATGTCACTTTACAGTGTCAATATTAGTGAAGACGACTCTAACCGAATTTAGTCATCTTAACTTTTTGTGTTGCCTGCATGCTGTGCATTGTCAACCACAGTACATTTTCTATCCCTCTGTCTGTTAGTCCATCACACTTTCAGTTTATTGGTGTCAGCTTTAACTTTGTATCTGATGCAGTGGTCTTGCTCTAGTATGATATTGTACTCGACATGTTCTATGACCCTGACCAATAAGTCAAG
Organism: Mactromeris polynyma; assembly: GCA_032209605.1. Lineage (NCBI taxonomy): Eukaryota > Metazoa > Mollusca > Bivalvia > Venerida > Mactridae > Mactromeris > Mactromeris polynyma. The sequence continues at coordinate 1,214,724 of JASFXZ010000054.1, forward strand.
GACAGCCAGAAAAGGTCATGCTCAATGATAAATACTTTGACTTAATGACCAGGACTTTTTTCTGGTATGGTTAGCTTGTTTTAACTTTAGTAAGAAGTTGTATTTGACATGTGTTATGGTGTACACTAATTACCAAAAGGTCAAGGTTACCTAGGGAAGGTCAATGGCACACATTTGCTTTATATTACATGACTTTGCTGCAAAAGCAGAGATGAGTCGGTTTTAGCATGAAGTTTGAATTGAAGTCTATGTAAACCAGTAGGTAACACATTTTTCAGGGAATGCTCTTTGTCATGAAAAAAAATATTGATTACTCCCCTACTGGTGAAAAAATCTTCACCATAATGAGACTTTGTTGCCTGCAAGACCCCCGACCCTAGGTCAAGATCACTATTGGACTGTAACAAAATTTAACAGATAGGTAATTTTGTCTGGCTTAAAACTTCTTTACCAATAGGTATATTTTTTAATGAAGGGGTATAACTGTTTACTATAATAAGACAATGTTCTAGAGCAAGAGCCAGGCTTCTAGGTCAAAGACATGTATGGGACAATATTGTACCATTAGTATAATATGATACACATGAATGATATGATGCATCTAGGTGTATACATTTTCCAAGTCTATAGTTGATGTTGAGGACTAGATGACTGGTTGGGGACTGTGTATTGTGACTCAATGTTTTGTTTACTTTTTTTAGAATATTATTGTTCGCACACAATGCTGACTCCATTAAATTAACCAGTTATTTGTATTTGACTAAACATTCCCTATAAACCATGTTGGATGTATTTGTTGACAGTTTTTTTATTTTGAAAATTTGGCCAGATCATTGAGCCTTTAAGAATGGTTTTATTTTGAAATTTGAATATGATGGAACATTTATGTCTTGAAACAAATTTGTTTTGTAGTAATCAGTTAGATTCTCAATTTATTTTATGTGATTAAATAGATGCAAAAATGATGCCATAACATGGATAGAGGTTTAAATTTTAATATTCATCACTGTACTTATGTTGATGACAGCATCTGTTTGATTCAAATTCTGTTGTTTCATGATAAGTTTTAATAAAACTTGGAAAGAACAATTTCTTTTGACTTGGGTACCCATTTTAAGCATGCAGTATTTTGATATGCAGTTCACACAAAAATATAGCAGTAAATGCCAGCAGTGGTGTTAGTAAGTGACCACAAAGATGGCTAATCAGGTTTGGTATGTTGACTTTCTGCAATGTTTTACTATTTCTAGGTCAACGTTGTGGTAAGAGAAAAGAACCTGAAACTTCAAAGCCTGGTTGCAATCTTAGTTCCAAATCCCCCAATATAAAACCAACCTCCTGTAAAGCATATCTGAATGTGGCATATGATGTTAAATAATGCCCAACTCCTCACCCATTTTATAAGCTATATATGCAGGAAGTTTCAAACATTCCTGTTTCAAGATAAATCGTATAGAGCAGAAAAATCTTGGCTTATTTGCTATGAAATTATACAAATGTCCCAGAACAATAGATTGAAATTGTAAACTGGTGTAATCATTTAAAGTCAAATAGAATGTGTAATGCTACTTATGTGTCTCTGTATAACATCCACTGCTTTTAAGTAAATGTCTATACCATAGTTACTAGAAGACCAATTCCTTGGGCAGTTTCTGTTTAACTCTTGTTCGCACACATTGCTTATTTGGAAGTCTGGTGGATATAGAGAAGGTCTTGTATCAACACTTTCAGGTGTATTTAAGTCTACGTTCCCTTCTACGCCATATATCCCCGAATATGTATCTGCGAATGGAATCTCAACTGGGCATGTCATTGCTCCAGCAGTAAAGAGTCGTTGTGGAGAAGATCTGGCGGTTCGTAACCGATGTCTTGCCCAAGCCATCTTCCAAATCTGGAGTTTTTCATTAATTTTATCCATAAATACATAATGAAGAGCAGTGATGTGAGTCTCATTCAAAGGATCAAGAATTCTGTGATCTTCCATGAAGTGGAACAAATCGTAATAAAAACAAAGAACCCCCTCATAAACATCTCTCCATAACCTTTCGATTCTTTGATTATGGGTACTTTTGCCTGCTATTATACTTCGCCTATTCATTCCTCGTGTTCGAATCATGTGCTCGGCAACTTTAATGTTTTCCATTCCCTGATCGGTTCGAACCCTCAAAGGTGTGCCATACTTTTCAGTGCCATCCAAAAAGCATCGCAGAATTGTTTCAGCTTTATTATTATTTTCGCACTTCAAGAACACAATAAACCTACTGAATCCATCAATACCCCCACATATTATAAAATGCCATCGTATAAGTTTGTGATTGGTATCCAAATGCCACAAATGATTTGGTGCTGTAACGTTGTAAACTCGCCTATGTAGCCTCCTACGAAGCCGTTCTGTAATGCCTAATTGATCAACGTCGTGTAAAACATCTCGTAATCTGGATCTGGTTACCTGTAAAATATAAATAGTCGTCTTGCAGTACATGTAAACCTTTCATTTCTGAAAACAGGTATGAGTTTCACTTGATAGCAAGATTAGCATGTTGAATAATATGTTAAGTGTAAAGTTGATATGAACAGTTATGTTGAATAATAATTCCAAATGTAAAGCTTACATGAACAGTTATGTTAGCGCAAATTGCATCTATTATATGGGTTGGTAAGTTGCTTTACCAAGTTTCATTCTATTTTGACAAATGTATAGGATGACTTGTCAATAATGCACAATAATAATTTGAATAAAATAGGCTTTCAGGTATACAACAAAAGAAGTTACCTTTATTCCATGTTGATGCAGAATTTGTTTTATCATAGTTTCGCCTACTCTCGGGAATTCATCCGTCACACGCCTTACCTCTGCTCGGAGGCTATGGTAATCTATGTCAGTGAATTCATACACAGAGAGATTAAACGTATTCATCCGTCTATAAATTGTTCTTTTCGATACGGACAACAACTTTGAAATTTCATTTATTTTGAATCCTGATTCGATCAAAGTTTCAAGTGTGTCTTTTGAAATGCTATACTTCGGTTCATGTAAATTATATGGAAATGTCTTTCCCATTCCACCATATTTTATACACTCAACTCGGAGCTGCATCATACCATTGCTATCATTTATCCCTAAATACTTCATTTCATGCATCGACAACTTGCATACAATGTCTGGAGTTATATTTTGCTTTTCAAATATTAAAATGCTCGAACCATAACCTAATTTGTTCAGAATTCTTTTCATTTCGGTACCCATTGTAAAATGTCAAAAATAACCCACCAGATTTGTAAGTGTCCGTCTTCAAACTATCCATTCATAACAGGAAGTGCCAATAGTTTGTGTGTGTACAGGTGCCAAATAAAGTTACATAATATAGTGAGGTTTTGGCATAAAGTAAGTATGGACATACCATGTACTGATGAATTTAATTTGTAAAAAGTATGCTGACAAAAAAACAATTACGTTATCAAATAAATTAATAAAGAAATCACAGAATGTAATGAAATATTGACACCACATAATGATGTACAGACAGAATACAATGAAATATTGACACGACATAATGATGTAAAGGCAGAATACAATGAAATATTGACACCACATAATGATGTAAAGACACAATACAATGAATTATTTACACCACATAATGATGTAAAGACAGAATATAATGACATACTGACACCACATAATGATGTAAAGACAGAATATAATGACATACTGACACCACATAATGATGTAAAGACAGAATATAATGACATACTGACACCACAAAATGATGTAAAGACAGAATATAATGACATACTGACACCACATAATGATGTAAAGACAGAATACAATGACATATTGACACGACATAATGATGTAGAGACAGAATACAATGAAATATTTACACCACAAAATGATGTAAAGACAGAATATAATGACATACTGACACCACATAATGATGTAAAGACAGAATACAATGAAATATTGACACCACATAATTATGTAAAGGTCGGATATAATGCTCTGCACGCAGAGTATAATGGTGTATATGCATAACGCAATGATGAAACCAGATAACATAATATTGTATAAGCATAGCATAATGGTGACTTGACAAGATAAAACGACAAATACACATTTCGTAATGATAAATGGACCAGATAAAATGGCGAGTACACATGACATAAGGTTGTAAGCACGGAACGCTTAGGTATGCTGACATAAAACAATGCACAACTGACACAATATAATGAAGTATTGACACCACATAATGATGTAAAGACAGAATATAATGATATGTACGCATAAAACACTGATGTATACACATAACATGATGATAAGAACACATAACATAACGATGTATACACATAACATAATGATGACTCGACAAGATGTAATAACAAATACACATAAAGTAATCATGACTGTACACAGCGTAAAGCTGTGTGCACAGAACGTAATAACGAAAAGACAGAACAAAAAGAAAGTGTGCATAACGAGGCAGCAATGGCGTTCCATACAAGTAAGTGTGACTTTATGCTATTTGAACACTGTCGAATTTAGCATTGGTGGCAGCGGTGAATTTCAGCCCTTTATTTCCCCGACCAAAAGAACGCTGCCAAACTGTCCATTTCATTTTCGAATTAATCGTTTATGCTAGCTTGAAAACTGTAGAGTCGGGTGCTGTGGTTGGTGATTGTTATCGTCATTAATTTCATACGATTGCCTAGAGTAAATAAGAGCTGCAGTAGCTGTTTTGCATTAACATACGTTTTCAAAGCATGCACGTGCGAGAGGTATTCCAAAACAACCAGTTTTCGACCAAAACCTATTTTCGATCGGTACCGGAAAATACCAAAAGCTAGGTCACCAGACAAAAATATTTGCTACGCACGCACATTTAAAAGTAAACATTTGATGTTGGGTTAACGTTGTACCAATGTTGGAGTCCAACGTTTGATTAACGTTGGATTATGGTTGGATTTGAAAGTTTTTTAGATGTCATACCCCAACGTTGGATCAACGTTGGAGTACAACCATAATCCAACGTTAATACAACCATAATCCAACGTTAATACAACCATAATCCAACCTTTACCCAACATTAATCCAACCATAACTAGTACTACTATCTGCTACACATTTTTCCCGTAGGACCACTAGATACGTTTAGAGTATCTGAAAATGGTCAATAAATTACATAACTAGACATGACATCAATAAAATATTTATTTAATCTTTATTTTTCTATGGCATATGAAGAGTCAATATAAGAATTTAAAGTTTTCCTGAACAAAACAATGGGTATTCTTATGCACATTTCATATAATTTTTAGTACAGTAATTATGGAATAAAATAATTTTATACATAACTAGAGCTATCCTTGAATGTGATTAATAGACCCAATCCCTGCTTTGTCACCGTAAACGAGGTTTGTTTTTGACACAAAAACTATGTTGGCGAAGCAAACAAAAGGGTATGGTATATCTATGAAACCTCTGGACCGCCCCTCATGATGAATAAATGTCTTGCACATTTTTTCCGTAGGGATCATGTGTACCAAGTTTCAATTGAATCAATGTGGAAGTAGATTGCGATGCAAACATTTCAACAGACGGACTGCCCAATGTATGATGACCCCAGGATATCCCCTCTCTTAGTTAGGCAAGGGAATAATTACATAACTATCAAAAATATGTAGAAATCTATATGAGAAAGCCCTCCCCTTTTTGCAAGTTCCTTACCATACAAGAAAGTAACAAGGGGGACTTTCACAAAATACTTAATACAAGATTTCTCAGGGCACCGTAATTGAAAAATAAGGTCAACAAAGAGGTCTTACATAAACATTTAAGTTTATAACATGTGATCCCAAATACATCAGAATTTCAGTGATACATTTTATACCACTAAAAGAGTTTAACCACTAGTGCTTGGTTTGTAATCATAAACAAAGCATTATGATATAAAGATGAACAAGTTGTTTCAGTGTGCCTACATCATACCTGTATAAAACTTGTTGATATAGCCTATAAACAAGCACTTTGACCGTTACAAAAATATTTTACAACCAGATGTTTAAAATTCACAAGCACTTAGCTGATGCAATAATTGACTCGTTCAAATTATTATCGTGACATTCTTTCATAAGTAAACTGTTGTCATTACTAATAAATGGTGGTTAGTTAACACAATTAGGTATAAAAAATATTTAATATTTGCAAAACAGAAAATAATTTGTTTATAACTGCATGTACATATCGAGGGTTCAGTGCAAGACTATACTAACTCTATATAAATACATAGGAGTTAGCATAGTCTTGCGCTGAACCCTCCATATATAGTATATACAAAATTGATAATCCTGTTCAGATCAAAGGCACAAGTGAAACAAAAAATGAACAACACCATGACATTCTCTGCATTATAATTTAGGCATTACATAAGAAAATAAACTTCAGGTACAAACCCAGATACTAAAATCAGCATATTAATCATTTACACATAATAACTAAATATATAGCTTAGCACTTTCTTGACCCAACCAAACATAAAACCCAAGAAGAAAAAGTGCATATGCTCATATATATTTTCCTGGAAAGAATTTTTACTCTTAACTCAACCAAATTAAGTCATGTATGTGGAACACAAAAAAACTAAAACTAAGCCAATGGCAATAAGATTGCATATATCTGTATCAATGAAAACAATCTATGTATGGTGTTATATGATAAACAAAATCTTACATTCCTGCTTTTTTTATATTGTTTTTATGAAACTCGTCGACTGAAACGAATATGACGCTCGGCAAAGCCTCGCTTCATATTATTTCAGTCGACTTGTTTCATAAAAACGATATCAAATAAGCACGAATGTAAGATACTCTATTTCCTGCCCCCTCCACCACGACGATCAGGGGCATATCTAAGGCAGTCTCCAGCAAATTTGTATACATCTTGTATCGTAAGACCCTCCCGCATGTTGGTCTTGAAGGCACTGGCTGAAAATATATAATTGAACTTGTATACAGTCAACCATAGTGAAAACCTGTGCAGGGCCGAAAAAGTCCACTCTCAAAGGCCAGCGAGTGTTGGCGCAGGATGAGCTTAAAAGTATTTTTCATGATCTTACCATTTCTGGTTGCTGCAGTGTGTACAAATGGTTAACATGAATAAATCTATTAGTACAATTTGTTTTAACATTCTTGCGTAAGTTGGCCATAAAGATTTACTGTACTACACACATTGCTTCCTTATATTCAAACTGCAGCATATAAAGATGAGTTTGTATTCATTTAATATGTACTACGGTTTATCATAAAATTCGAATACGAAAACACACCTTGGACTACTTCATAAACTGAAGATTTTTGAAATACTAGCTTCCCTAGCTCTCCCTCTTGGTCGATCTGCCCTTCATGCTGAAGAGGGCCAGCAGAGAATTGTGCATCAGCCTGTGAAAAATAACCAAAGCAGGAATAATTAAATATACGTTTACTACTAACAGTACGTGTAACCTTTGGTGGAACTTGACACCGCAAATGCCAAGTGGGTTACGAGTTATAGAAAAGTGATTGCTTGAATATATGGTGTGTATGGTCCATACGGTAGCTCTGTATGGAAATTCTACATACACTTATGTTGACGGCTTAATCCATTATTTTTAACATAACATAATAACTTATGTAAACTAGATTTTTTCCCAATTTGGTAGTTTACAACACGAAACTCCCTTTCTTTATAAATCTCCACTACTATTTCAGTAAGAACAGGGCCAAAAAACTCAAGAGGATACACAACGTATATACCTTTCCATGATTTTCTTGACATTGTCCTTGGCATCCACACCACCAATCGTTGATAATATCTGCACCTGTAAATATGATGCATGTTATTGTAAATATTGGGCTTGTGCCAATTGTTTTAAGATACTAATTTTCAAAGAAATGATAATAAGAATACATGTAAGTAATAATTAGGCTAAATTCCCCCACAATATGACATTTAACAAATATCATTATTAAGGTGGAAATATGTAGACACTGATATTATTCCTAGTGCATTTATAAACAGCCCAACCCCTATTAGATTACTATGGGACTTGTCTTTTTTATTTTGTTGTTTTGAGATTTACTCTTATGGGTTAGAACTCATTGAACTGAAAAGGTAAAAATATCACAACTTAAGGTAGGGTTTGCTTTAAATATTTTTTTCAAGGCTGACACTGGCATTTTTTTCAGAGCAGTGAAGTAAAAAATAATTTTGCTGTAAAGGTCTACTTATTTATTACAATCATTTTTATTTTAAGTCATACCAGTTTCTTCCTTTCCTGGGTGTTTGAGCACCTGTTTTCCAACTCATGGAAGTCATCCAAAGTTTCTGCTGGCCTAATGTCAATTTCAGCAGAATCCACAGACAGGCTACTGGGGACTGACTGCCGCTTCAAGTCGGTTAACTCATGCCTGATATCAGTCAGTAACATCAGGACACGCTTCTGAAACTCTAAAGCAATAACATATCTTAGCTGGGTTAGTGGCATATGCAACCAATGTAAAAACACAGATATGTCAACAACTAGTTAGTCGAATGTTGGTCTACATTGTTCAGTCCACTGCAAATATATATTTAGAGTCAATATATAACTTCTAACAGCAAAGGTAAACAGGTTATACGGGATTAGACTGCATCATTGAAGTTTTTTCTAAACCAGTTGATATCAGAACAACCACAATATATTTTCAATAGGAATCTGGCAACATGACAATGTTCCCATATTTTTTTCAAAATTGAATGAAAAACGTTCACATAATTGATAAGAACAGGCCGAGTGGTTACAGTCATGGACATCAAATCACAGGCCTCCACCTCCATGATGGTTCGATTCCTAACAGGAACTGGATTATTGAATTTCATTGCTAATGTGTTGAACTAGACATTTGTGCAACCCCAGCAAATATTTAACTTACTTCCACTTGGCATAGGAAAGAGATCATGTTCATTCTGCTGGCTACTTCCTGCCTTTGGTGTTGAGGACACTGTCAAACATTGTGAGTGTAGTGGACTGCTTGTGATGTTATCTAATGGTGGTGATTGTGACCGTCTGAAGAGAGATGTTGATGATGCCCTGGAAAGTGACTTGTAATTGAGAGAAGTCCTTGATTTATTATGTGAGTGGTGTGAAGATTTAAACTGTGAGTGTCATGGTACCTTGGATTGTGAGTGGTGTGATGTGCTAGATTGGGAATATTGTGGCGACCTTGATACTGAGTGGTGTGATGTGGATCGTGAGTGATGATAAGAATTTGATTGCGGGTGTTTAGTTGATGACGACTGTGAATGGCGAGGTGACCTTGATAACGAGTGGTGTGACTTGGATCTGGAGTTTTTGGGTGAATTGGATCGTGAATGGTTTGATGCTGAAGATTGGGAATGATAAGGTGACCTTGATTGCGAGTGGTGCATCATTGATTGTGAGTTTTGAGGTGAATTGGATCGTGAATGGTTTGATGCTAAAGATTGGGAATGATAAGGTGACCTTGATTTAGCGTGGTGTGACGTGGATCGTGAGCGTTGTGGTGACCTTGATTTCGAGTGGTGTGATGATCTGGAATGGGAATATTGTGGTGACATTGATACTGAGTGGTGTGATGTGGATCGTGAGAGTTGATGTGAATTTGATTGCGAGTGTTTCGATGCCGTAGATTGTGAATGGTGAGTTGACCTTGATTGCGAAGTGAATTGTGAGTGTTGAGGTGAATTGGATCTTGAATGGTTTGATGCTGAGGACGGTGAATGATAAGGTGACCTTGATTGCGTGTGATGTGACGTGGATCTTGAGGTTTGAGAATTTAATTGTGCATGGTTCGATGCTGTTGTTTGTGGGTGATGCGACGATCTGGGCGGTTGGACAGTGCCTCGCGTAATTTTTGTTCAATAGCCAGACTTGCTGTTTCCTTCGAACTGGCGGAGTGGTCATTATTTGAAGACAAAGAGTTTTCATCTCTTGGTTCTGAAAAAACAACAAATGTATGAATGTAGACTGTTTTTGATCTACCGTTTGAATCAAACTATTTTAATGTGCATCTACACTATTAACTTAACTTCTCTACACACTTAACTGACCAGGACACTGAGTCTTTCGTTATACTGCCTGTGGTAGGTGTAAGCCTATTTTTGTTCAGAACGGGCCTCAAATGTTTGTACTACACATTGCCACCAGTAAAGGCTACTTTTGTATGGATTATTTGTTTACCATTACCAAAACTGACTTTTAGTGGACTGGTCTGAAAAAAATGTGACATCTCAAGAGCAAATTACAATCATCTAGCACTAACAATGACTATTCCTTTGTTAGATTTGCTGTACATACTGTCCCTTGATACACAATATACAATTTTGTCCTACCAGTAATGTAGTCTTCAAATCTTCGCTTCTTTCTTGAGCGTTTTCCTTCCACCAGTTCATCATCATCAGATGTTTCCATGGTTGAGGTGAAATCGTGCATTTCACACTCGCTTCTCTTGTCTGGAAGATAAAATGTTTAAGCCTGCACTACCAAAAAAGCAAATTTTCATGAATGGCATTACATTTATACAGAATGAAATCACTACAGTAGGGCCATTTTCCCCAGACCAAAATTCAGAGGAGAACATAAACTGTAAGAAAGGCAATGGCATCTGAACTGTCCTGTAAATTTTAAATACTGGTTTGCCCATCTGTTAAGTCTAAACACTTAATTTCATCTTGATTCTCTTAAATTTTTATGGCATGCTTTTAGATAAATTTTGCTGTTGGTAATAATATACTAAAGCATCAGGCTTTAAATAATGTTGGAATATCTTTTACAAAATCCATTTGCTACTACTGAAATATTCAGATGAAAAAATTATCAAATGAAAAGAAAAACTATGTGGTTTCTCACCAGATTTTATTTTGATTTTGATTAATGGAAACTTCTTCCATGTGCTCTGAGGGTCAGCCTTGTTGTTTAACGACTTCCTGGCATCAGCTACAGGCGGCCAGAGCACACAATTGTCCTGGACCCAGTTATCCGGAATCACACCCTCTTCCTCCTTCTCCCCTTCTTTCCATACTGCTCTGACCCACATCTACTAGACAAAAGCGCATACATGGATCACTAAGTCTATAGTTGCATAAGTTATTAAGTGCAACGTCAATGAATCAGATTATAATCTATCAGTAAATATCAACATATTGTCAGTTGTAAATGATTGTGGTTTGGTAACCATATGACCAACAGTAATATAGGTAATATAGTTGTTGGTGTACATAATGACAAACATATAGCAATATGCTTTTACATTTAAAGCATTGTTTTCTTCCCAATCATAATATTCAAATATAAATTTTGTGATCTAAAAATCAACTGTCTACTGACCTAGAATTGTTATAAAACAGAACGCATTTTAATTTTAAGGACCATGCCAAGCAATTTAACATGAAGCAAATAAAAAAAATTTTTGTTGATCATCTTATTTTGTAGTGCAATGTTTAGATTTTCTTAGACAAATCATGCAATTAAATTGTTAGATCATAACAGCAATCATGTACACCATACATGCATATATACCTGTTTTATTTCTCCAGACTGTGCAACATTGGAATAAGGACATGGCCACGCTCCACTGGCAAGCACACAACCTTTTTGTACAATTCAGTTGGCTCCAGAAGTCTTCTTTTCATGCGTAGACGCCGGTTTGCAAATGAAATGTTGATTAATTTTGAGTCACAGGGTTTCATAAAATAACTTTCTGCTTGTCTCTGTTTTAAGATGTCACACACTAGTGTACCGTTGGCCCTCTTTTCCCTAACAAATGCATAGGATTCGTTTTGCAACAAAAAACAGCTGTTCCGAAACTTTGTGGAGATCACGCTATATGTTTGTGGTAACTTGGTGTCATTCACTTCAGCTTGTTCTTTCACGTTGATCCGTTTAGCGACCTGGACGATCGGGTTTCTTGCGCTGTTGACCAACTTTTTTATGTACTGCAGATTGTTTTCAAAGGGAAAGGCAGATATTTCATTCAATGAACAAGTTTTCACAATCCTCAGTCAGGTGTGTAAGGGAATGGACATTGTATACAATCATTTTTTCTGTATAAAAATCTTTGCTCTTATGGACGAAGTACTTCAGCAAATCATGAGCAAATTTCAAATAAGTTTGTCTTGTTTCAGTGTCAGACTCCAAAAGAATTGATATGCCGACAGTTAATGACAAAAAATGCTCATACATTTCTTTCGAAAGAATTTTTCTCAAAACAACTGGCCCAGTATAAAGAAGAAATTGTCTAAATTCTGTGGCTTTCCAGCGCTCAATTTCAAGCAATGTTCTGGGCTGTCGTGCAAATTCTGATGGCAACTTTCCCGAATATGACACTAACAGTCTAGACAATTCAGTAATTTGTCTTGCCGAAAGCTTACATTCACTAGGACCTTGTCTTAGAAACCACAATATCCGTTTTGTTACCACAAGACACACCATGTGCATTTAGTCAAGACAAAAGCCACTTACGCATGGCAAATTGTATGTTGTTAAAGGAGTTTCGCCAATCTGATGCCCGGTATATCTACCTGCAGTGAAACCTTCGTCAGTTCTTGCCGGGCACTCTACTACTGAATTAAATACTACACGATTATCTTTCCAATGTCCTCTAATGGTACATCTTTCACACGCATTGTAACCAGTGTGGCCTTTTATGTTCTTTATAAAAGCTCGGGCTGGAGCATCGCATATAAATGCATTGCAAACTACATTTAACATATAATCATTGTAGGTAATTCAATTTTCGGTCAGCTCATTCAGCTCTGACAAAAAGTCTGACAAAAACTCTTCAAGTGAATTAGGTTTTCCTGGTCCATAAAAAATTGAAACCAAGAATGGTGTATAATGTTCAACAGTACAGAGTATTGGCCAAAATTGTTTCCCCGAGGATTTAAATAATGGAATGCCATCTATATTGAAATTCAACCTCAGCAAACTGTCATTGATCAGTGAAAAAGATGGGAGTGCTACTATCTTAGCTAGACCAGACTTTATTCCAAAAAATATGTATTGTCCACCACATTTTTCCTGATACTCAATATGTTTGGGGGTCTTCAGAAGTGTTCTGGCATCTTTGGGAACATCAATTTTGACATCAGAGCGCAACAATGTTAAAAGTTCATCCATGCAAGATTTACTCAATTGATTTTTGGACGCCCACGCAGCCAGCTTTTCTCTGAAGTTTTTAGTTTGAACTTCATTTTCTGATATGGACTCGGATGCTGATGATTCAACTCTCTCAGAAAATCCGAAGTCTGTTGCATCACTCGCATTATTTGTATCATTGTCTGACCTATCAGTTCCAAGATCTGTTTCCCGGTTTTCAATTTCATGTTGATCATGATGAAGTATGTCTTGTTCAATGTTGTCTTGAACACTGTCATCACTATCACTGCTATCCAAAACCAATGCCCTCACAGCTGCGCGATTTCGTCGCCAACGGCTTAAATAAGCCATGATGCCCTAATAATAATAGTAATTAAAAAAGTAAATTATAGTCCATTTGGTGGTTTAAAAAAAGTAATGTTTGGTCATTTACTATTTAACTGTATTATGTAATTGTCAGTCAATACAGGATCTACATGGGCTCCATAAACAGTGAATTCCAAGGTTTCTAAGCAAATGACCGACAGGTGGTTCATATGAATCAGCAAGGTGATTATCATAATTAACGAGATAACATGACTCTACGCTATCTCCATTGAGTTAAAGAAAGAACAGATGTTGTTTACATGTTTAGATTGGTACTATCATAAATCTTAACCTTTTTGTGTGTGTAACATTTTGTATTATTGTGCAAGATGTCATGATAACACATAACAGTAGATTGCAAAGATAAAATCTAAGTATTCCGTACTGGTATGTGTTGATATTTTCCTGTGTGGCAATTGCATTTCACGGCATCCAGAATTTAAGGTTCTGATTTCTGTCATAGAGCACAGAATGTAAGAGGGTAATAGGGTGGTTGGCTATCTCAAACTGGTTTAAGCCTCCAGTGTCTGTGCAAGGGCAGAACCTTTCATGTCCCCTTTCACATGTTGTGTCATCAAACTTTTTGTTTACATTACTAACGGGTATGTTATAGATCCCCTGTTCTATATGTTCCCGTAGTTTTGTGCTTCTAATCTATGTTTGGTTAGTGAATATATCATGCCCTAGCTAATTTCTCAAGAATTCAGTTCTAATTCAATCCAGATTTGCTTGTTTCATCAGGTTAAACGCCGTTTCTCAATGATATTTCAGTTATATAGCTAACTTGATTTTCCTGGAATGCATACTAACCAGTACTAACTTACCCTTCCACAAGGACCCGGCAACATCTCCACATGTGGAGAAAAATACACTTTTAAGACCAATTTTCATGGAAAAGTATGACCTGTCGCAACCTGGAATCGAACCAAGATCGACGGGATAGAAAACCAAGGGCGCTGACCACTGCCCCATGGCTGCGGCTCCAAATCAATCCAGAATGTATAGTCATCATTTTTTCAGCAAGGACACACCTTTCTATGTACTGTAGCTTAACTCATGCAGATGAAAATGTAAACTGTAGAATTTAAACTTTAGAATGCATCCACAATGGCAGATATTCGTTTCATGCAGAAAATGAAAATATAGCAAACAAGATGCAACCACGAACATGCACACTCTCAGTCAGGACTGTTGTCCGGTTAGCGCACTCACTTCTCACCTAGATGACCCTGGTTCGTGGTCACCATGGCAGACAAGTGGGTTTCCAACGGGTACTACGATTTCCCACACAACACAAGACTTAACGTATATAACACTCGAAAGAGGAGTTGACATTATTCAGAGGCAGATAATTTACTTTGGTGTACTATTTCGTATATAAATTGTGGGTGATGTCACGAAAACATGTTACGAAAGATTCGGTTTGAAAAATAAGGGAAATTAAACTCAGTTTCCTAGAAACAATATGTAAAATAATAGAGTAAATATATAAGAAATTAAAAACAAAACACAAATACGGTACCTGTTAGATAGAATGAGCAACCGATCCAGAATTTACGAACCGTTAAATATAAATGTTGCTTCTTTGTTGTAGGGTCGGTATAAAACGCAGACTTCTTACGCAGACATATAGAACAAAGAGGAAAACGCAGACTAGTTAGAATATATAGTGGAGTTGGAAAACGCAGACAAGTTAAAATATATAGGCAATATTTATATAGTTTATATCAGGTAAATGATTAAGTCCATTAGAAGAAAATTACAGGTTAGGGTATTATGTTTTTGTACTTGGTAAGCAGACAAGTTAGAATATATAGTTACGCAGACAACAGTAAATAATGGGAAGGTGTAAATGCTTGTGTATAAACTGCTTTGTTTGATTTTGATGATAATTATAGGTAATTAGCTTTAAATCAGAGTGTCTCAATTTTATTATAAAAGTGCAGTGCAGACATATTGAAAAATGCAGACAAGTTAAATTATATAGCTAATGGAAAATTTTATAAAATATCTGTTCTTATGCATATTTTTTTGAAAAATGCATACTTATAGTGCAGACATATTGAAAAATGCAGACAAGTTAAATTATATAGCCAATGCAAAAATTATAAAATATCTGCATACTTTTAGAGCAGACATATCGAAAAACGCAGACAAGTTGAATTATATAGCAAATGCAAAAATTTATAAAATATCTGCATACTTTTAGTACAGACTAGTTGAAAAACGCAGACCAGTTGAATTATAGAGCAAATGCAAAAAATTATAAAATATCTGCATACTTTTAGTGCAGACTAGTTGAAAAACGCAGACCAGTTGAATTATAGAGCAAATGCAAAAAATTATAAAATATCTGCATAATTTTAGTGCAGACTAGATGAAAAACGCAGACAAGTTGAATTATAGAGCAAATGCATAAATTTATAAAAAAGGTTATAATTTATAAAATACTATTTATTGAAAATTGCATACTTTCTAGTGCAGACTAGTTGAAAAACGCAGACCAGTTGAATTATAGAGCAAATGTAAAAAAATATAAAATATCTGCATACTTTTAGTGCAGACTAGTTGAAAAACGCAGACCAGTTGAATTATAGAACAAATGCAAAAAATTATAATATATCTGCATACTTTTAGTGCAGACTAGTTGAAAAACGCAGACCAGTTGAATTATAGAGCAAATGCAAAAAATTATAAAATATCTGCATAATTTTAGTGCAGACTAGTTGAAAAACGCAGACAAGTTGAATTATAGAGCAAATGTAAAAAAAATATAAAATATCTGCATACTTTTAGTGCAGACTAGTTGAAAAACGCAGACCAGTTGAATTATAGAGCAAATGCAAAAAATTATAAAATATCTGCATAATTTTAGTGCAGACTAGTTGAAAAACGCAGACAAGTTGAATTATAGAGCAAATGTAAAAAAAATATAAAATATCTGCATACTTTTAGTGCAGACTAGTTGAAAAACGCAGACCAGTTGAATTATAGAGCAAATGTAAAAAATATAAAATACCTGCAGATATTTTATATTTTTTTACATTTGCTCTATATATATAATATTTTTTCTTATGCATACATAGTAATATTTTGAAAAATGCATAAATTTATAAAATATTTTTTCTTATGCATACATAAGTCATATTTTGAAAAATGCATAATTTAGTGCAGCCATATATTATAACAAGCACCAATCATTAACAATAACATTATTATGATGAAATAAAACATGGCAATTCAAGGAGGAAAATGGTACACATATTAAGAAACAGAGGCACAAGGAATGATACACAACGATAGCCTTGTATTAGAAATACTGATAAAGTTACATTATGAAAACATACAATGAAGTGCACTGCAAAAACAATCCACAAAACATAAGGCACTTAGAAATATTGATAAAATTAACATAGACCACAGCTGAACAGCAATAGCAAATAAACCACAATCTATGCTGTTGTCCTGTTTCATGACACAAGGCACTGAAATACTTAAGTCATTTTTATTCCTTCCATAAATTTGTGAAATCTGAATTTTTAGTCCATCTGGAATGATTCTATCATCATCTCGGTCATTTCCGAGACTGTCAATTAAATAAAGGCGATTATTATGGAAAATCGTAGCGATCCAATGATCCTTATGTGTATGATGGATCTGACAAGAAGGCGATTGTACTGGATTAAATGGAATGTTATATGTCCATCTGTTTTGAGAGTCATTAAAAACTGGTACACGTTCTGTAAGCTGTAAGCCACCAATAGTACTTTCCAATTGTTGTCTTAAAAGTTTGTTTACAGCTTCCATATGATTTGAATTCAGTTTTTTATTATTGATTAAAATGTCTTTATCGTTCATATTCAGTCCAAGTTCTGGTTGCCATTGCTGTATGTTGCATTCATAAGATTCGTCATTTCGACTTTGTTGCAGTTCTATTATGTCGTTGTCTTCGAATATTACCGACAAGCTGTTTTCTAATTTTAGTTTTTTATTTTGTTCTTTTTCTTTAAATATTAATTTCCGCTTTTGTTTTGATGACTTCGGTGTAACGTTCTCAGACTTCAGAATAGATTTCGGTGTTGATGTACTAAAAAGACTTTTCTTCACTTTTGAAATTGGAGTATTGGAATATTTTTTGTTTTCACATGTAATTGGTGTCATTATAACTGAACTATTGACTGTTTTTAGAACTGAATCTGGCGCGGCATTTATATTTATATCTTGGTCGTTATCACCGATTCTCCCCTTTTTTGTACCACATTTTTTCAGTTGTTTAGGTCGACAATTTCGTCTTAGTTGAGCAAGATTATACACTTTCTTATCATCTGGTAATTTCATACCTATAGCCATCATTGCGGCAATAATGTGGTAACATCTTGAAGTAGATGGGCATGAGCATTTCTCATTGGGAAATAATGTTACTGAGTATTTATCACCACGTTGACCTTTCACCATAAACGCACCCATTTGTGGAACTAAAATAATGTCATTTTCTGCAATTATTTGAATAGCCAAAGCTTTTTGGGAGTTATCTTTTGATTTGTTTTCTATTTTAATTGTTGGTTTAAATTCATCTGTTGTTTCAGTTTGTTCGTCAGTTTCCTTGTCATCTTCTTTTACTAACGATTTCAGTTCACCTTTTATCAATTGCACAAGTTTATCTGGATGACACACGTTTTTTGGAAATATAACACTGTCTGCATCTAAAGAAGCAAACTTAAAATGTTTCATAAGCGACCACTCACTCTCACCACAAAATGCGCGAATTAATGCCGACAGATCGTTTCCTTGTAAGTAAAATAAATATAGCACTATTTCATCAATGGCCTTCTCTTTATAGTCAATCAATCGTTTTAGTTTTGCATTCAAACTTTCACTCACATTGTTTGTAATTCCCGAATAAGGATTATAAACATCTTTTTCTTCTAAAATCCAACGTGCTGCATATTGGGTTATAGTGTTAAATAAATTGTCTTCAAAATAAGTAACAAAAGCTTCGCTCCATTTGTCTTTCATTTGATTAAGTTTGATATTAAATGTTTCTAAATTTTCACACTGCAGAAGGTCTCTAACGTTCATTTCGTATACTTTCTTATCTTCATACTTGCCGCCGTGTTTTGTAACCCAAAATTTAATGTCATTTAAAATATGGTTCCAACATATAAGCACTTGAGCATTACTTAATTTTGTCTCGAAGGCATTTATTATTCCCTTTTCTCTGTCTGTAACTACATTAATGTTTTTTTCTGATATTTTGGGAATCTTCTTTTTAATTTCTTCTATAAAATGTTCATGACATGATTGAAATTTTCGTTCATGAAGCATAAAGGCTATGGGTATAATAGGTTTTTCTTTAAACATGGGATGTTGAATCGCCATTGTAGAAACATAAAAATCTCCTAGATTAAAGGTTGTGTCATAAAACAGTTCTAAGTGTACATCTTTTAATTGTAATAATTTGTTCACTTCTTGAAATATTTCTGCATTTCCTATTATAACTTCTAAGTCTGGCGTTGTTTTTATGCTTATAATATAATCACCCAGTTGCTGAACTAATAAATGTAAAGAATAAAGTGAATCATGTGTAAGTTTTTTATCGCGACGTTCTTTTGATTGATGATTTTTTATTTGTCGTTGATTTCTAGGAACACTAACGCCTTTAATTTGCGCACTTGGTGAGGCTTCAGAAACCATAATGTCATGAACCTGTTTCGGATGATCACTTAGTCCATTTTCTCTTATATTTTTTAAAACTGACGGTTTTGTTCGCTTATGTTCTCTTAAGTTTCGTTTTCTGTTTCCATGAGGCATGCCCTTATATTCTGTACAATCTCCGAAATAAAGTATGACAGTTCGTCCATTATAATCATCTCCGGTGAATCTATACACATGTTTTTGAAAATTTGAATTGACAACACCTTTGTTACTAATTTTAAAAAAAAGTTTCTCTATGTTTTTATCTTCACTAGTATTAACGCGTTTTCCGTAATTTCTCCATGTATACCCATCAGCGCGCCAGTCATCTTTTGAGCTATCAGAATCATCAAATACAAATAAACTTCCCTCTGATGGTCTATAAGGTGTTTTCTTTGTGATACTGTCTGGTAGATTTTGTATTAAAATATCTGCTGCTTCTTGGTAAGTAATTGTCCTGTCAGATTTGGTAAACATTGGCGTTTCACTTTCACTACCACCACCTTCTAAAACTATTGTATCTGACCTGAGAAAGTACCTATCTTTTGTTTCAATTAGACGAACACTCGAAGTTTGTATAGATCTGTTAGCAGTATATTGAGTCTTAAGTCGAGGCTGTACTGATCGCACAACAACAGATGGAGATTGTTTTGATGATGTCCGTTTATTCCTTGTAGAAGACCGTCCGTGAATGGGGGCTGAAGGAAGATCTTTGATTGGATGGTGTAAAGCCTGATTCTTAACAATTTTTGGTGGATGAGGTTTTGTCATTTGATTCATAACACTCCGCGGTGGATGAGATATTGTCATTTGATTCATAACACTCCGCGGTGGATGAGATATTGTCATTTGATTCATAACACTCCGCGGTGGATGAGATATTGTCATTTGATTCATAACACTCCGCGGTGGATGAGATATTGTCATTTGATTCATAATACTCCGCGGTGGATGAGATATTGTTGAGGGTTGATGAAGTTGTTTGGCTCTAAATACGGCATTCTCAATGTTAGATGTTAATGTCTCTGTTCCATCAAAACTTAAATGAAGACCGTCTCTACTTAACAGTTGTCTGTTGGCACCAAACATTGTATGGAAATCACGCTGGTCTATAACATTCAACCATGACAAACGGTTGGAAAGATTGTCTAATAATCTGTTTGTTAGTGCTGCGTCGTAATTCCATTGATCTAGAAAGTGATGACTGAGCTGACTTTCCGGAAATAGGTTTTGTGCCCTTGGTAGTCTCTCAGATAAACAAATAGTGGCACTTGGAGACGCTGCGTGTATCTCTTGGCACAGATGTTCTATGTTTCTAGCAATCTGTTGAGGGGAATATGAACCAATATCATTAGCCCCAACCACAAGAATGATCACCTGAAAAAAATTAAAGCAAGCATTAGTAAATATCAGATATTTTATAAATTTATGCTATATAATTCAACTGGTCTGCGTTTTTCAACTAGTCTGCACTAGAAAGTATGCAATTTTCAAGAAAAAATATTTTATAAATTTATGCATTTGCTTTATAATTCAACAGGTCTGCGTTTTTCAACTAGTATGCAATTGTCAAAAAATAAAAAAATATGCATTAGAACAGATATTTTATAATTTTTTGCATTTGCTCTATAATTCAACTGGTCTGCGTTTTTCAACTAGTCTGCACTAGAAAGTATGCAATTTTCAAGAAAAAATATTTTATAAATTTATGCATTTGCTTTATAATTCAACAGGTCTGCGTTTTTCAACTAGTATGCAATTGTCAAAAAATAAAAAAATATGCATTAGAACAGATATTTTATAATTTTTTGCATTTGCTCTATAATTCAACTGGTCTGCGTTTTTCAACTAGTCTGCACTAGAAAGTATGCAATTTTCAAGAAAAAATATTTTATAAATTTATGCATTTGCTATATAATTCAACTGGTCTGCGTTTTTCAACTAGTATGCAATTGTCAAAAAATAAAAAAATATGCATTAGAAGAGATATTTTATAATTTTTTGCATTTGCTCTATAATTCAACTGGTCTGCGTTTTTCAACTAGTCTGCACTAGAAAGTATGCAATTTTCAAGAAAAAATATTTTATAAATGTATGCATTTGCTATATAATTCAACTGGTCTGCGTTTTTCAACTAGTCTGCACTAGAAAGTATGCAATTTTCAAAAAATAAAAAAGTATGCATTAGAACAGATATTTTATAATTTTTTGCGTTTGCTCTATAATTCAACTGGTCTGCGTTTTTCAACTACATGTAGTCTGCACTAGAAAGTATGCAATTTTCAATATTTTTTTTTTATAAATTTAACCTAAAAAATCATAATCACTAATTAAGTACAGTAATTTATAAATTTTCAACATTACCAAATAATGATTAATGATTTTAAATATCACATTGAACAATGTATGTAAAATATATAATTGATAAATAAATATCTGCATAACCAATCAATTTAAAATCATACTTATATACATGGATATCAATTAGCGACCTTTTCATTATTTAGATAAATGATTTGTTGTGACAAGCGATTATCTTATTGCTATGATGTATAAACTTGTGTATTTAAAACTGTCAATCTTGTTTGACACTTATCACTAAACTTTATTGCAGGGAGGTGTGAATGGGCAATTGACACAGACAAAGGCTACTGCATACCTCAGTATATCTGATAAATAAGATATGTATGCAGTGTTTCGAGTACATATTGTATAACTTTAAGATAACTTTAAGATTGTATATAAAATATGGCAACATTAAATGTCTTATTTTAATTTTTAAACAATTTTTAAAAATATAATTGAAAGAAATATATTTTAAAAGATGAACATAATTCTGAAGAATTTGATAGGGTTGAATCTATTAATTTACAGAGACAGGAAAGTAAGAAATAAGAAATGAAGTAAATATATTAATAAAAACAAATTCCTTACCGAAAAATACGGAGCCACTTCAAATATGTCTTCCTCTTCTGAGAACTGAAAAGTTCTATATCCTGGGTATGAAAAAACACAATAGTCCTCAAGACTTAAATAATCACTCAGATACTTAGTCTGGCTATGTCCTATAACTAATGCCATGATGATTGATATTACAAACTCTTTATGAACACACAAACAAATTATTATCACTGTTGTATAAGTTAATATTTTAAACACTTTTTTCACAAAGATTAAATTATTCAAAATATTAAATTTTATCACAATTCACAAAGCTGATACAGACGTTTATGAACACACAAACAAATTATTATCACTGTTGTATAAGTTAATATTTTAAACACTTTTTTCACAAAGATTAAATTATTCAAAATATTAAATTTTATCAAAATTCACAAAACTGATATAGTCGTTTATGAACACAAACAAATTGTTATCACTGTTGTATAATGTTAATATTTTAAACACTTTTTTCACAAAGATAAAATTATTCAAAATATTAAATTTTATGACAATTCACAAAGCTGATACATACGTATTGCTTTTTAAAGAATGATTTTCAATTGTGATTATTCTATATAAATATAAGTTTCGAAATTTGTTTGCAGCAGTTTGTTAAAATTTTAAGCATTCTTACTATTTTTTTTCAAACATATTTATTTTTTACACATTTAATTGAAAAAGCGGCAAACATTTAAAATGGATTAAAGGATTCAAAGTTCTACAATTAATGTTAACTAACTAATTACCAAGACAAACTGCTACTTAGAACTATGATGATTGATACATCAAAGTAAATGGATATCAATTAATCTAATCATTGCAATAAGTGGCAAACAATTAAATTGATTAAAGGATTCAAAGTTATACAATTAATATTAACTAACTAATTACAAAGACAAACTGATACTTAGTATAAGGATGATTGATACATCAAAGTAAATGAATATCAATTAATCTAATAATTGCAATAATAGTGTAATTCAATTATTTTCTTAACAAAAATCTATGGGTCTAATTAATTAATGTAAGATCATGTCAGGTTTACATCAAAGGCAATTAGACATTTTTTTAAAAACATCTTAGTTTGCACAAACTGCAATTATTTTATGACTTTAAATATCACAATATTTTTTATTATCAATCACACAATTACGTCAATATTCTACTTAAAGTATTTTTAAATGTTATATTTGAATACATCTATACTACAGTATAATTTATTTTTTTAAACAAATTTAGATATATCCTTACCAAGTACAAAAACATAATACCCTAACCTGTAATTTTCTTCTAATGGACTTAATCATTTACCTGATATAAACTATATAAATATTGCCTATATATTTTAACTTGTCTGCGTTTTCCAACTCCACTATATATTCTAACTAGTCTGCGTTTTCCTCTATGTTCTATATGTCTGCGTAAGACGTCTGCGTTTTAAACCGTTCCTTTGTTGTAGTCGTACTTGGCGCGCGCTAGAAATGCCTTGATAATAGTTTCGAATGACATAAAACAGTCTTCCTTCAGGTTGTGTTGATCAAAAACAGAAGAATATTTATATAATATAGATTAATGGTATTATATCATATACGAATTCACATTTTAAAGGATATTCTTCGATAATAATCAAAACAAGTTATTCGCATATGCGCGGATTGATTTTCGAAAGCTAGCAGTCACTATAAGCCGCCGCCTAGCGGCAAAAACAGCCGTTAAGGGGAGTTAGCTTGCGTGAGCAACAGAAATTATTATGGCCTACGAACACAAAAAATACAACATCAGTTGGTTAACAATATAAAACAATTTGACAAATTTGTCGATATAAATGTGTTTACGTCTTGTCTGACCAAAATCCAACGTTAATATAACGTCGGACCATAACGTTGGTTTAACGTTGGGAATCCGATGTTAACCCGATGTTGGATTATGGTCGCCGACATCGTGATGGAAATCCAACGTTGGTACAACGTTAGTCTAACGTTTGGTGTTTGCTGGGATATTGTTTACATTGGATGCAGAATTGTCAAATGATGTAAGCTAGTGAAAAATGGAGATTAGAAATGTAAAACATAAACCTTTCTGTAAAAAGTGTAAAAATATTGTGTTTTTAACCACTTCCAAATATATCCTTCAATAAAATCATTTTTTTACATAAAAAATGGCTGCACAATCCTGTTGTTTTTATTTCATCTGCATCTATGCAGACGAGGCTTGAAGTACAGTACACTACAAAAATATTGTAACACAAATGTGTCGTGTCTTAATCCATAAATTCTCAATATGTGCTAGTTTGGATTTGATTGGTTGTGTATTAAGTGACTGTTTCATCTATTTACAGGCCAATGTGTCGTCTAGGGTTGCCTTCAGAGACTATGACTCATATAATTCAATCAGAGCTTATAATGTTGTAAGATATATTGAGTTATCAATCAGAAAAGCATCATTGACATTATGGTATCCCCAAAACAAGTTTTATTCATTTGAATTCAAGAAAAAAAACTGCACCCTCTAAATATGGTACTTTCTTGGTAATTTACTTAGTTAAACAGTCCAGATTGACTGTTAGTTACATTAATTGACTGTTAGTTACATTAATGAGTTCGTACAGTTACACATTTTACATGTAGGGCATAAACTTTTGTTGTGTACTGTAGTCAAGGGAAGTTACTCCAAAGTGGACGAAAACTGGTTGTGAACATCCTGGTTAACAGAAAATAGGGTTAGCGTAGTTTGACGCGTATAATAAACAAACGATGATAGTTAGGTCCTTATTTTTTTGCATCAATGTGGGATAAGGTTTGTTTCAACCATCGGTATAAATAAAAACTGCTGTCGGACGAGTTACGGAATGTGCAATGGGAAAATCACGTTAGGCGGTCAGGATACTGTTCGTACACAAGCCGTTTCGCCCCATAGCATTCTTATACGGCGAATGGTGTCGTGCTTTTATTGCCAAACATTGAAAATTAACTCTGATGAAATTAATTTAATGTCTCGAGCAATTGTATGCACTCGGTGATAGACTTCATTATTTAATTAAGCTTTTGATTTTGCCATGGGTTACTTACAGTGTTCATTTAATTTTTACCGGATTGTTTCTTCTTTGGTTTTGAAGCTATTTTGGTATGATGCATTGCAACCACCTTCTGCTTGGACTTAAATCTATGATACTTTCTATGACCTATCTCTCAATTAATCATTTAGTTGAGCAGCTTGCTGCGAGCTTGACATAGTCGCCATGATGGTGGTTCGGTGTAAGTGCGACTGTGCATGCATGCCTCTGGATTTGTTTTGTCCAATTGGCAAATCATTACTCAGTCATTTAGTGGGCGATTTTCAAATTATATGACTAAATGTTCACCACAAAGAGACGGTGTGTTGTATAGCATTTATTTAGTGTTACCAGTGTTATGCCTCCATGATAAAATAGGGGGCACCTTGCTAATATAAATGTGATTTGTTCAATTTGTTGTTTTATATATCTTCTGAAGTTAGTAATGTTTTATATTTCAGGCAATTGTATTGCTCTCGAGGTGATGATATGAAAGATGTGTTTAAAGCACCCTGGTCGTTTCAAGTCTCGGAGGTTTTGTTGTAGCTAGGAAG
Source organism: Mactromeris polynyma (assembly GCA_032209605.1). Taxonomy (NCBI): domain Eukaryota; kingdom Metazoa; phylum Mollusca; class Bivalvia; order Venerida; family Mactridae; genus Mactromeris; species Mactromeris polynyma. The sequence continues at coordinate 1,240,478 of JASFXZ010000054.1, forward strand.
AGATTGGTGTTTTCCATTGATGACACTGCACAAACATTTTAGTGTTGTGATGTTAAAATCATTAATCAACTAGCTGTGAGCTCGACATAGTCATCGCAATGGCGCTTCGGTGTATGTCTCGACATAGTCATCGCAATGGCGCTTCGGTGTATGTGCGCGACATAGTCATCGCAATGGCGCTTCTGTGTATGTGCGTGCTATGGTGCACTTATTGGAGGATTTTCAAATGACTTGGCAGATGTAGCGAATAAGACATGATAATTAATAGAGACAAAGAATAATTTTAATGAGAAGCTTAAGAAAAAAAGTAAATAGTAATCATACTATGTAATAACATGTGTAATTGTGTACATTTGATGAGATTGTGTACATTTGAGAAGATTGTTTTAATCTAATTCTTTTCTAAGTTAGTTTTGAGTGGTTATAAATTTTCCGAGATTTGTTATTGCTTTTTGTTGTAGACATCATTTAATCATCAAATTTATTCAATGATGGTCATGTGTAATATTTAGATTTTAGTTTTGCAAGTGTGTGTATAAAGGACAAAATAATAAAACAAATGATAATCATTTTTCATCATTTAAAATTGAATTGGATCATTACAATATTTACAATATATATCTTTCGTCTTCCTCGCTCTATTTCTAAATTATGTAATGAGAGACGAAATCTACATGAAGTTTTTTTGAATTTTTTATCGATACATGTAGTTATATTATCAAGATAATAAGGCTTTTGATGTATTTTCAGCAATATGTTTTGGTGTTTGGTGCCAGTTTTAAGAATTTATATGAGGTATTTAAATGATGATACATGTACTATTTCATGTTTTTCCTAATGAAGATAAAACTTATAGTTTAATTGCTGGTCGACCTTTTTCAAAGAGCATCACTTTAGTTTTACTTGTATTGCTTTTTAAGCCAAATCTATTACAGTAGTTTTCTACGTCACTCAACATGCATTGTAATGATTCCGGTGAAGTATTCTCTTTATCTCTTGACAATTGTTGCACAAGCTCTTATCATATAAAAGTAAATGTAAAGTCAATTATTTTTTCGATAAAAATGTTAAACAATAGTAACTGCAATTGTTTTACTTTGTTAACTAGGATATGTGGGTTTGATAAATTGAGTCATCTTTAACACAAATATATGTCAATTTTTTGATGCAGCCGTACTAACATGGTTTTGCTATTTGCATATCAGTCTTGGGTAAACCAATCAAATCTTACGTTAACCTTCAAGGCAATTTCTCTTCAATCGAACAACGTTAGTAACATTGATGCTGATTGGTTAACCTTTCGATAAGTGGTATGTTACCTTACCGAAATGCACTGAATTTCTGTGAATTTACCGAAATCCATTTTGGATCTGGAGTGACCAGTAATCGTAACATCTCTTTATTTTTTTAACCTTCAAATTGCGCCCTACCATCTTGTTTAAAGATATTTCTTGTTTACTGTATTCATGGGTTTGTTTTCACTTTGTTCAATAAATCTGATAAATTTATTCTAGAAGTATGTATTTAATCAGTTCAAGAAAGGTGACAGTCCAATCATTTGTCGCCTTATTTCCAGAACCCTGTAACTCGGTTTTTGGCGGTTTTGAGTATTTGGTGTTGTCGAAACCGTCTTTTAAAGCTCTTTCTATATGTACTACCTATATTGTTACTTAATAAAATGCAATTACATAACCTTGTATGTAACAATTACCTAATGAGGGCAAAACTTCAAAGCTGTTGTTTCCCAAAAAGACGAAAAACAAGTTATGGGGTCCTGGAAATAATGCGACACATTGTGGTAACTTTAATGTTACATTCAATTACAGTTGTATTGTGAATATCAACAAATATAATAATTAATAAATATATGCATTAGAATATTCTAGGATATAATATCTCCAGATATTTTTTGGGGCCAGTTGCGAATTCAAACCAGCATGGTCGCAATCTTAAATTTAAGCATGCAGACTCTGGAGCTTGCAACCTTAAATTTAAGCGTGTAAACGTTCCAACCGCAAGCTTGCGCAACCTTAAATTTAAGTGGTAAAAAATGCAAATATATAATTTTCAGGTGCCTGGATTACCACCCATATAAAATGTTTGTAGATTCTGGTGTTTTTTGGTGAGATTTGGGAGAGGTCCCATCAGCAGGCCGTTTTCTATAGTTCCCACGGGTCAGACTGCCTGACCCATTTCCAAAGCCAAATATGGGTTTTATCCCAATCAGAAGTACCTACAAAAAATCGTCTACCTGAGCGACCGGGTATGTCTTGAAGCTCTTTGAATAACCATTATTGTCCCTAGTGTCATAAATATTTGTGGTTCTGACAGTTAATTTCGAAATGTTGATTAGAATGTTTGTTTATATAAAATTTAGATATGAAAATTCCCACAACTGGAGTTAAAGCGATTAAATGTGTTTCAGGTGTCGGCCTGGTAAGCAAGTACTTCCGGGTCGTTGTAGCCTAGATTAAATATGTGTTTCAGGTGTCGGCCTGGTAAGCAAGTACTTCCGGGTCGTTGTAGCCTAGGAAGTACTTCTTAGAAATGTTGGGAGTCCCAGATTTAAGGCTGTCTCTGGCTGTACTGATCAATGTCAGCTGTATTTATTGTTACTGTGTAACTTTTGTGTCATTGTTGATCACTATAATACATTGATTTCTCTTTGCTTTGCAGGACTACATTTTTTGCATGGAAGGATTTAAAAAGTGCACTGGTTCTGCAATGTTGACAGTTGTGCAGTGAAAATTTGGACAGTGACTGTATACATTGAATGATAGCAGAACAGTCCCTAGTTGATGTTTTCTTGGTGTGGATTTACTGTGAAATTGTTGTATTTCAAAACTAGAGATTGCATATAGCTGGGCCTATGCTGTGGAGTTCTAAATTCCAGTGGGAAACTTGAACTTTACTATAGAATAAAGAGGACGCAAAAACACCGGGCCGACACCTACAGACGTCATAACCCGTCATCAGCATACACAGGTACTTGTTACAATTATATTTATCTTTGTTTAAGGAGCTTAGTCTTATATCTATCAAAATTAACTAGATTCTGCACACTTGATAGATAGATGGAACAGACTCACTGAACGCATGTTTATGTGATGACATCATTAAACATATTTGAGCTCTGCTATGGGATTTACAACCTTTACTGTAAGTGACGTCATTTCGATAAAACGCAACATGTGATGTCACTATATTTGCAAGCAGGAAAACACTATTTACTACATAATTATACCCCCACAAACGAAGTTTGAGGGGGTATATAGGAGTGAGCTTGTCGGTCGGTCGGTCGGTCTGTCGGTCGGTCGGTCGGTCTGTCGGTCTGTCGGTTTTCATGGTTTCCGGACGATAACTCATGAAAGGCTAGACAGATTTGAAAAATTTTTGGTACACAGGTGTAACATCAGAAGATACAGGTCAAGTTCGATATTGAGGCTGGTGGGGCCAAGGTCAAGGTCACTGTTACTAAAAATAGTTTCTCTTGGTTTTCATGGTTTCCGGTCGATAACTCATGAAAGGCTAGACAGATTTGAAAATTTTTTGGTACACAGGTGTAACATCAGAAGATACAGGTCAAGTTCGATATTGGGGCTGGTGGGGCCAAGGTCAAGGTCACTGTTACTAAAAATAGTTTCTCTTGGTTTTCATGGTTTCCGGACGATAACTCATGAAAGGCTAGACAGATTTGAAAAATGTTTGGTACACAGGTGTAACATCAGAAGATACAGGTCAAGTTCGATATTGGGGCTGGTGGGGCCAAGGTCAAGGTCACTGTTACTAAAAATAGTTTCTCTTGGTTTTCATGGTTTCCGGACGATAACTCATGAAAGGCTAGACAGATTTGAAAAATTTTTGGTACACAGGTGTAACATCAGAAGATACAGGTCAAGTTCGATATTGGGGCTGGTGGGGCCAAGGTCAAGGTCACTGTTACTAAAAATAGTTTCTCTTGGTTTTCATGGTTTCCGGACGATAACTCATGAAAGGCTAGACAGATTTGAAAAATTTTTGGTACACAGGTGTAACATCAGAAGATACAGGTCAAGTTCGATATTGGGGCTGGTGGGGCCAAGGTCAAGGTCACTGTTACTAAAAATAGTTTCTCTTACTTTCACTTACTAGCAAATGGTTTGTTTTTAGTTGTAAACGACTTATCTTTCTGTGAAAATAACTGTTATTTCTAGCATATTGTTTGATATATTTTGCATTGATTTAGTTCCATTTTGCCCAGCTTTTTGTGAGCAATTCTATACAAGTTCAGTTTTTTATTTCACAGGAACTGTTGATTAGTTCTTACTGTTCTGTTGGCAGCATTTTTGGTTTATTACATTCAGATACTAGCAAATGGTTTGTTTTTGTTGTAGAAGACTCGCCTTTCAGTGAAAATAACGGGATTTCTTTTAAAATCCATTGAAATAAGGCATAATATAATGTTATATCCAGGTAGTTTGATTATTTGATTAAATCTGTGAAACTGCAGTCAAGGACAATGGAACAAAATGTCTTGATTGCGAATATAAATTGTATCAATTTAATACGCTTTGTTGCTATATTTGTTCGAATTTGAATGCAAAATGTTCAGATCTTGGGAGTTAAAATCAAATATATTGGTGTTACTAGTTCATACTCTAGTCGAATGTATCATTATATTTCTTTGTGACAAAGTGCTATATATTACTGTTCATTTTTTCTATTTTATTGATTTTGACCTGACTCCCATACTGTGGTATTCATATCACCTCCGAAATATTAAAATGTACACAATTCTTATTATAACCCCACTTCAAAATATGCAGTGGGGGCTATATGGGAATCACCACTTGTTCCGTCATGTCACATAACATGGTTTTCCATGAATTATTTCTACCAAGCCTAGTTGTGTATATTGTCGGCACATTCTGATTGTGGTCCTGTAGTGATAGATAGTGATAGATAATTTCATTGTCTTGACTGGCAGCCATCTTTGAATTTATCAAAAATATGTCTGACAAAGCGGTATTGTGGGGGTATTAATCACCTTCAGTGATAGCTCTAGTTGTAGTAACTGCGTTTTCATATTGCCATATGGGGCAATATTGCTTACTGTCAGTACATTGTGATGTCACATGTGACGTATCTGGAAATGATACCACTTAAATAAGAGGTTGGAAATTGTACAGCGCTAATTTATTTTACAATTACACTTGATATAAGCGAATTGTAAGATATATTTGATAAATTGGAAAATGATAAAATATTCATAGATCTATAGATAATTTTAGAAATAATGAATTTGTGAATAGGGCTACTTTTTCGGCTTTAATTTTAAAAAAACTAATTACTTTCGACGCTCCTTTCAATATTAATGAGTTCAATTTAATAATGTGTTTTACCATATTATGTCGGTATGTGATCAATAGAATATTAAATTTGAGTTGGTTAGTATTAAATATATCAAACCAGTTGAATAATTTACTAATTTATTGAACAAGTTGAATAAAATGATATGATTATGAAGTGAGCCACTGGCAAGCTTCATATTCTTTTTAGAGAAATTAGTAAATGGATCAGTCAGTACATCGATAGAATTTAATCAATCAGTCGATCCATCAATCAATCAATCAATGGTAGGGAGTTGTATTCATCAATCAGTTGATCCATCAATCAATCAATCAATGGTAGGGAGTTGTATTCATCAATCAGTTGATCCATCAATCAATCATTCAATGGTAGGGAGTTGTATTCATCAATCAGTTGATCCATCAATCAATCATTCAATGGTAGGGAGTTGTATTCATCAATCAGTTGATCCATCAATCAATCATGAAATGGTAGGGAGTTGTATTCATCAATCAGTTGATCCATCAATCAATCATTCAATGGTAGGGAGTTGTATTCATCAATCAATCAATCAATGGTAGGACGTTGTATTCATCAATCAATCAATAGATGGTAGGGAGTTGGTTTTATCAATCAATGGTTGGGAGTTATATTCATCACTCAATCAATGGTTGGGAGTTGTATTCATCAATCAATCAATCAATGGTAGGGAGTTGTATTCATCAATCAATCAATCAATCAATCAATCAATGGTAGGGATTTGTATTAATCAATCAATCATTCAATGGTAGGGAGTTGTATTCATCAATCAATCAATCAATGGTAGGGAGTTGTATTCATCAATCAATCAATGGTAGGGAGTTGTATTCATCAATCAAGCAATGGTAGGGAGTTGTATTCATCAATCAATCATTCAATGGTAGGGAGTTGTATTCATCAATCAATCAATGGTAGGGAGTTGTATTCATCAATCAAGCAATGGTAGTGAGTTGTATTCATCAATCAATCAATAGTTGGGAGTTGTATTCATCAGTCAATCAATCAATGGTAGGGAGTTGTATTCATAAATCAATCAATCAATGGAAGGGAGTTGTATCCATCAATCAATCAATGGTGGGAGTTGTATCAATCAATCAATCAATCAATCAATCAATCAATCAATCAATCAATCAATCAATCAATCAATCAATCAATCAATCAATCAATCAATCAATCAATCAATCAATCAATCAATCAATCAATCAATAGTAGGGAGTTGTTTTCTTCAATCAATCAATCAATCAATGGTAGGGAGTTGTATTCATCAGTCAACCAATCAATGGTAGGTAGTTGTATTCATCAATCAATCAATCAGTGGTAGAGAGTTGTATTCATCAGTCAATCAGTCAATAGTAGGGAGTTGTATTCATCAATCAATCAATCAATGGTAGAGAGTTGTATTCATCAGTCAATCAATCAATGGTAGGGAGTTGTATTCATCAATCAATCAACCAATATTAGGCAGTTGTTTTCATCAATCAATCAATCAATCAATGGTAGGGAGTTGTATTCATCAGTCAATCAATCAATGGTAGGGAGTTGTATTCATCAATCAATCAATCAATAGTAGGGAGTTGTTTTCTTCAATCAATCAATCAATCAATGGTAGGGAGTTGTATTCATCAAACAACCAATCAATGGTAGGGAGTTGTATTCATCAATCAATCAATCAATGGTAGAGGGTTGTATTCATCATTCAATCAATCAATGGTAGGGAGTTGTATTCATCAATCAATCAATCAATGGTAGAGAGTTGTATTCATCAGTCAATCAATCAATGGTAGGGAGTTGTATTCATCATCAATCAATCAATGTAGGGAGTTGTATTCATCAATCAATCAATCAATGGTAGGGAGTTGTATTCATCAATCAATCAATCAATGGTAGGGAGTTGTACAGCAAACAGCAAAATAAATCAGATTTGATGAAATTTCAATGAGGCCATCCTTAAAGGATGTTTGTTTGACATAACCCTACCCAGCCAAATTTAGGTGGGTATTTTTTAATTATTGTATGATCATAGCAGTGTTAACTATTAATACACTGCTAAAAACATTTTCTAACTTAGACCCCTAAAATATTCATTGAGCAAAAGCCATTTTCATGAGTAATTAGTAGGGTTTATTATATGACAAACACACATTTTTTTAATTATGGCCTGAGCAATAACTTTGCAGGACAGTTTTTTTAAAAAACAAAGATTTTTGTCTTGATATCATTAGATTCCAAATGGTGTGTGATTTCATTGTATCTTAGTAAATGTAGGAAAGAGTGCTGTCCAGTATATGACATATACTGGTATACATAATATATTGATATACTGGAATAAGTTTAAATGGCACATTAATTGTTTTAAATGCCCATTATGTAATAACATGTGTCTTAAATATATACCCAGTTCCTGAACAGGGAAGACCAAAGGTACCTTACTCTAATGGCATGTGTAAAATCAGACAGTATTTTGTAATGTAGCAATTTTGATTACATGTTTTTCACAATTCTAGAAGTTGGCACAAGTACTGGTTAGAATCCCAGGAACCAGTCATCCAGAGTGATTAGTGTACTGTTAACTTGTAGAACATGTGCCACTATTTATGTTAAGTAAATAAAAAATTAAAGATGTATCTAGCTAACATATCTAACATAAAATGTTTGTAGTGGCTTCATCCAGTATTGTTGTTACATGGGCTAAAACATCTCTAATAAGAACCATTGCAATGTATAACCGATTGAAAATAGCTTTTTTGACCATATTACTAACAGACAAAACTTGTTAAATAGTCTGATTGTTAAAAAAACTGGAAATATATGAAGTGGCTTCATCCAGTATTGTTGTTACATGGGCTAAAACATCTCTAAGGCTTAAATTAAAATTAGGTTTGTTTGCCCTTTACCGACCGACCCGAGATTTGGCCGCCGACTCAAATAATTTTATTGCAAAATTCGGATTTTAATTTTTTTTTTTAATTTTTTTTTTTTTTTTTGGTTATAAACCCGACTATACACCATTATGTCACACTACGATTTGTGCAGTTTGTTCTTCTTAGTTACAAAACAATGACTATTTTTGTTTCATTATGTTTGCCTTATGATAACTTCCTCTTGCTTAGAAAAACTTTGGAACCCAAAGTTAGAAAAAAGTATGACACAAAAATGGCCCCTCATCCAAGCTTTAGTGCAGGATGAGGGGCATTATTGGAATAAAGCCGGAGGCTGAGCATGTATACACTGCATTCCTTCTGGGATGCTACCTGTGCGTTCGCTAATTTAAAGATTTTAAATTTACCGCCGTATGGCGTATACCTGCGCAACATCATGCGCAAACCCTCCAAATATATACACCACTGTCATTCTTTAAAACACGTTTTTGTGGCTGAAATCTCTTAAAAAAGGGCTGGGTAAGATATACTATATATAAATATATAGAAGTACTGGTATGTAAATAACCAATTATATTTTTTAAAACCAAAGGGTGGGTGTATACATGCTCAGCCTCCGGCTTTATTCCAATAATGCCCCTCATCCTGCACTAAAGCTTGGATGAGGGGCCATTATTTTTCATAAAGCCTCCGGCTTTCACATGTATACACTGCATCTTCAAAGGCAACAAAAACGTTATAAACATATATAACCATTTAATATAAACCCAATTGAAATTTACGCATCAATCAATACTTATTGTACATAATCTTTATCTTCATTATTATTACACTTGAAGAACAACATCACTATATGACCTAGCATTATTAGATACTTGGTGTCTACAATAAAATTTCTTAAAGTTTTTATCAGATTTCCAATCCGCAGTTTTGAGGATGGTGTTAAGAGAACACCCTCTGTAGAAAGCTGCTGAAACACTCACTCTGAAGCCCCCCTGAATGAATGAGCTTTAAATACTTCTGTGTCAATACCAGCTAATGTTAAAACACTTTTAAGCCATCTGGCTATGGTACTAGTAGTAATATTACGATATGTAACAAAAGACACGAATACCTTCCGTGATAATCTGACCTCTTTGGTCAATTTTAAGTAATATAATAAAGTATGCATTGCACACAATGCTTCATCCTTAAAATGTTCTATTTTTAAGGTAAAGTTATTACCCACTCTAGATGTTTTTAATACATTTCTAAAACAAAATTGAATGATCATGAATCATCATATTGTCCAAGTCCAAAGACACTAGTGTCTGAGCTCTCGGAGCTGTAGCCAATGATATTAAAGCCACCGTCTTGAAAGTTAGCATTTTCAATGATAACTTAACCAACGGAAATAAACCTTTTAAGAATCTCAAAACAACAGATACGTCCCAAGTCACTAAATACCTAGGATTGGTAGGTTTATGCACAAATACACTCCTCATAAATCTTGATATCAACACACTTTCTCTGATCCAACCATTCCCAAAGAAAGGGAGTGTCTTAAGCAACATGGCTTTGTGGGTATTAATCACAGAATAAGATTTACCTGTTTGAAAAAGATAATATAAATATTTTAGCACTTCCACTTCAGACGTTTGAAATGAATCACCAAACCTGATAGAATTCCAAATACACCATTTGTCCCAAGCAAATCTATATTGCTTTCTAGTTCCCGCTGACCAGGAGTTGAGGATGAAGTTGGCAAGCTCTCTTGGAATTCCTTTATTCTGCATGGATTTGCTGATACTATGGCTGTGATGATCTTCAATTTCTTTGCCAGTGGATGTTCTTGCCCATTGTGAGGAAGTGTCAATATATCTTTGTGTCTCGGAATTCTAATCGGATAAGAACATAAGCAATTCAATAATATTGGAAACCATGACTGAGATGGCCAGTATGGAAACACAATGATAGCCTGTTCTACTTTATCTTGTCTTAACTTATTTAACACTTTCCCAACTAGATTAAAAGGTGGAAACAAATATGGACACAGTTTTTCCCATGAAATAGAAAAAGCATTGACAAAAGTAGCTTCAGGCTCAGGGAACCATGATACATAAGTGTCTAACTGTTTGTTAAGCCTAGACGCAAACATATCTATGTCGGGCCTAAAAAACTGATAACAAATTCTCTCGAAAATTTCATGCTTGAGCATCCATTCTGTTGAATTAGAAAAATTTCTTGAATAAAAATCCGCAAAATAGTTAGTTTTACCCGGTATGTGTATAGCTGATATGTAAATGTCTTTGTCTAAACACCAGTGCCATATTGATTTAGCCAACAGATCTAGCTTAACAGACTGCATGCCACCAAAATTATTGACATAAGCTACTGCTGTTACATTGTCAGATTGAATTTCAATATGTACATTATGACACATGGAATAAAGAGACTTCAATGCATAAAAAATGGCTAATAATTCTAAGTAATTAATTGCATTAATAGCTTCCTGAGGTTTCCATCTACCATTGCCATGTACTTCTGTAGTTACATTATAAAACCCAAAACCTTGTAAACTGGCATCACAACAACACCTTTTTTCAATCTTTTTAGGTCTGATATCCTTACCATTTTTCCCCTGTGTATTATTTAACCACCATTTAATTTCAAGTTTACATTTTTCAGATAAACCCATAATTCTATCAAAGTCCATTGTACCATTTAATCCTAAAATTTTATCCCTTTCTAAGTCTCTATAATGTAGTTGTGCTTCAGCTACCGCATGAAACGAATTTATTATGGATCCTATAAAAGAAGCCAATTTTTGAACTCTGACCTTTTTATTTTCTAATAGGTTTTTTGCTTTATTTACAATCTTACTGATTTTCTCCTCAGTTAAAAACACTTTGAATTGTACAGAATCTAAGATAAACCCAAAAAAGGTAATTCTCTGGCAAGGTTCAACAACAGACTTTTTGAAATTAATGCCAAAACCTAAAGATTCCAATGTTTTAACCATAAGTTCAGAGTTCTTTTGAGTTGTACATCTGTCTTGTGACATGTTTAATGAGTCATCAATATAATAAGAACATCTGACTTCCTGTAATCTGAACCATGAAAAGACTGGTTTCATAATCTTTGTAAACAAATATGGAGCAATAGCTAGCCCAAAAGGGAGACATACAAACTCATAGAGTATATTGTTCCAAGAAAACTTCAAATACTTTCTATACTCTGGATGGATACTAACCGAATAATAAGCATCAGATAGATCTATTTTACAAAAAAAATCATTTCTTTGTATAATATCCAACACAACATTAAATGTCTCTTGTTTGAAATGGTTGTACTGAACAAATAGATTTAAATATTTAAGATTGATTATAGGCCTGAAGTCACCATTAGGTTTAGGCACTATAAATAAAGTTGAAATAAATTGCCCCTCTTCTGGGCTAGACTGTACAATGGCGCCTTTCTGTAATAACAAGGCAATTTCCTTTTCAACAAGAGATTTAATTTCACAACTGAAAGGAATTTCTTGTGGAATTCTGGTTTGGTAAGGCTGATCAGTAAAATCAATTTTATAACCTAAAATAGCACCAAGAATCCACTGGTCGTTCGTTAGTTTTCTCCACTCATGAAAACAATTCTGTAAGTTCCCTACACTATTACTCACCTTTACATTTGGCCGTTTGGGCCTGCATATCCGTTTGGGGTCGAAGTAGAAGTGTGAGCAACATTATACTGTTTTCTAGGTTGTCTGCCTCGTGTGGTCCGAGCATTGTACTGCCCTCTAGTAGGGTAAGGCACATATCTCTGTCCTTGGTAAGGACGCCTGTACGTTTGACGACCACCTCTGTATTTGGAACTTCTATATGAATAACCATAACTATCCTTTCCTAAAGAAACATATGAGTCACAATGCTTAATGTCTTTAGAAATGTCATCTCCGAAGAGTTTATCTGTAATGGGCATAGACAAATTACACAGACTGTGGTATTTCTTTTTTAATTGTGGTTTCAAAGCATACCTTCTCCTAACCGACAAAAAATATTGAACCTTACCAAATATGGTAAGTGCATCTGACACCAAGTTCCTTGCCTCAGAGTTACTTCTAAGGACCTCTTTCAAAACCTCAGCCATTTTAATAATAGGTGACATCCCCATAGAAACTAAATTCTGAAAATCCACTAGGGCCTTGTCTTGAGCATGTGCATTTCTGTCTAGAATTTTCCATATTTCCTGATTAATTAATGGGGCCGAAAGTTTCTCACAGTTCTCTGGCACCTTATAGTTCTTTAACACAGACTCAATATCACACTGTTCACTGCAAGCTACATTAATTAGTTTTGCAAGCGAGTCCTGGATTGCCTGCCCTTTTTCTGGTGCTTTAAGTCTGGGCAACTCCCAGGTATCCACGCTACAGTCCGAACCCAAAGGTTCCCCTCCAATGAGGGCCTCTTGGAAATTTAAATTTCTACCACCAGAGCAACTGGGGCCAACATTATCCGTGTCAGACACATCTTCAGAATTTACTTCTACATGAATGTTTGGAAGTTCACTGAATGGTCTCCCTAAGGAGTCCTCCATCAATTCCTCCTCAGTACTCGGAGGCTGGATACCTAGAACAGTCCTAAGACGTTCAATGTCTTTGTAAGAAAGCTTACTTATGTCAAACGCCAAGTCCGAAGACTTTTTCTCCGTTTGTTTAACCGAAATATGTTTGTCCGAAGACTTGCCAGTTTTATTATTATTGTTCACGTCCGAAGACAGTTTTGATTGTTTGCCAACCGTTGATTTAATACGGTTTGCAGAACCAGATTGTAAAGCTTTCCCCTTACCTTTTTTCTTCTTGCACGTGGTCTCTTCCTCCGAAAAACCGGAAAAGGACGAATAGTCGTCCGACAAACTTAAAATTTCAGACATATTTACCGTCTATAATGTTCAGGTAACCTGTTATCACTCCAATACAACCAACAAAAAAAAAAAAATGAAGTTTGTTAGCTTCTACCGCTAGGTCTGTCGTTGTCGTAAAATACGTCCGCACGTCCGCACACTCGCACGCCAAAAGTAAGAATGACAGTGGTGTATATATTTGGAGGGTTTGCGCATGATGTTGCGCAGGTATACGCCATACGGCGGTAAATTTAAAATCTTTAAATTAGCGAACGGTAGCATCCCAGAAGGAATGCAGTGTATACATGTGAAAGCCGGAGGCTTTATGAAAAATAATGGTCATAGTTGCCCTTATAATATTTTCATCAACAATTATTGAAGCCTCTTGCTCATACTCACTAAAACAGACGGGCTATATAAAGTATTAAAAATAAGTACACATAAAAGTGTCAATTTTGTTTTCATTTTACCAACATTATTTTTTTCTGAAATGATCCGAGCTTATGTTAACCATGTTTTTGACAACCACATGACTTTGTCATTTAATCGTATCTTTTTTAATATTTACAATTATTTTACTGTACCCGCCCACCCAATGTACCACGTGCCAAAATTACCATGCACGAACAATACATTTCGACTAAAACATATTAAAATTTCCACAATAAAATAAAATATTTTTCCTACCTACCTACCCACCTCTAAAATCTAGGGTCGGTAAAGGGCAAACAAAGACTTTTTTAATTATGGCCTAATAAGAACCATTGCAATGTAGTCTTTTTTAATTTTATGATGTACAAACATCTTTTTTCACCACATACGGATCAATACATTATGAGTTGTTTGTTTTGGTAAAAAATTGAACAAAAAATGAGCATAATATATCTTTAAACTAAGCAATATTTATACTGTATGAGTTCAAGCTTCGTTCTGAAAAGAATAATTTAGGTCACATTTGCTGTTGGCATTCATATTTGATAAGACCAATATGATAGATGTACATTTGTATATACAATATGATAGAAGTACATTTGTATATACAATATGATACAAGTACATTTGTATATACAATATGATAGATGTACATTTGTATATACAATATGATAGATGTACATTTGTATATATAATATGATAGATGTACATTTGTATATACAATATGATAGATGTACATTTGTATATACCTTTTTCTAAATGGCAGCCATTCTTTCTAATTTGTTAAATTAAAGATATTTGCATTAGCCTTGATACAATTTTGTAAAATAATTCTGTCTAGCAGCTTGCTTTTGAAGTTTTCTAAACATTACTTGTAGTCCCTACTCTGTACAACAGGAATCAGAAGTCGACATTATGTAAGCATTGTACAAACATTTACTGGTACCCTACTCTGTACAACAGTAATCAGAAGTCGACATTATGTAAGCATTGTACAAACATTTACTGGTACCCTACTCTGTACAATGGTAATCAGAAGTCGACATTATGTAAGCATTGTACAAACATTTACTGGTACCCTACTCTGTACAACAGGAATCAGAAGTCGACATTATGTAAGCATTGTACAAACATTTACTGGTACCCTACTCTGTACAACAGTAATCAGAAGTCGACATTATGTAAGCATTGTACAAACATTTACTGGTACCCTACTCTGTACAACAGGAATCAGAAGTCGACATTATGTAAGCATTGTTCAAACATTTACTGGTACCCTACTCTGTACAATGGTAATCAGAAGTCGACATTATGTAAGCATTGTACAAACATTTACTGGTACCCTACTCTGTACAACAGGAATCAGAAGTCGACATTATGTAAGCATTGTACAAACATTTACTGGTACCCTACTCTGTACAACAGTAATCAGAAGTCGACATTATGTAAGCATTGTACAAACATTTACTGGTACCCTACTCTGTACAACAGGAATCAGAAGTCGACATTATGTAAGCATCGTTCAAACATTTACGGGTACCCTACTCTGTACAATGGTAATCAGAAGTCGACATTATGTAAGCATTGTACAAACATTTACTGGTACCCTACTCTGTACAAAGGAATCAGAAGTCGACATTATGTAAGCATTGTACTAACATTTACTGGTACCCTACTCTGTACAACAGGAATCAGAAGTCGACATTATGTAAGCATTGTACAATCATTTACTGGTACCCTACTCTGTACAACAGTAATCAGAAGTCGACATTATGTAAGCATTGTACAAACATTTACTGGTACCCTACTCTGTACAACAGTAATCAGAAGTCGACATTATGTAAGCATTGTACAAACATTTACTGGTACCCTACTCTGTACAACAGTAATCAGAAGTCGACATTATGTAAGCATTGTACAAACATTTACTGGTACCCTACTCTGTACAACAGGAATCAGAAGTCAACATTATGTAAGCATTGTACAAACATTTACTGGTACCCTACTCTGTACAACAGGAATCAGAAGTCGACATTATGTAAGCATTGTACAAACATTTACTGGTACCCTACTCTGTACAACAGGAATCAGAAGTCGCGATTATGTAAGCATTGTACAAACATTTACTGGTACCCTACTCTGTACAACAGGAATCAGAAGTCAACATTATGTAAGCATTGTACAAACATTTACTGGTACCCTACTCTGTACAACAGGAATCAGAAGTCGACATTATGTAAGCATCGTTCAAACATTTACGGGTACCCTACTCTGTACAATGGTAATCAGAAGTCGACATTATGTAAGCATTGTACAAACATTTACTGGTACCCTACTCTGTACAACAGGAATCAGAAGTCGACATTATGTAAGCATTGTACTAACATTTACTGGTACCCTACTCTGTACAACAGGAATCAGAAGTCGACATTATGTAAGCATTGTACAATCATTTACTGGTACCCTACTCTGTACAACAGTAATCAGAAGTCGACATTATGTAAGCATTGTACAAACATTTACTGGTACCCTACTCTGTACAACAGTAATCAGAAGTCGACATTATGTAAGCATTGTACAAACATTTACTGGTACCCTACTCTGTACAACAGTAATCAGAAGTCGACATTATGTAAGCATTGTACAAACATTTACTGGTACCCTACTCTGTACAACAGGAATCAGAAGTCAACATTATGTAAGCATTGTACAAACATTTACTGGTACCCTACTCTGTACAACAGGAATCAGAAGTCGACATTATGTAAGCATTGTACAAACATTTACTGGTACCCTACTCTGTACAACAGGAATCAGAAGTCGCGATTATGTAAGCATTGTACAAACATTTACTGGTACCCTACTCTGTACAACAGGAATCAGAAGTCAACATTATGTAAGCATTGTACAAACATTTACTGGTACCCTACTCTGTACAACAGGAATCAGAAGTCGACATTATGTAAGCATTGTACAAACATTTACTGGTACCCTACTCTGTACAACAGGAATCAGAAGTCGACATTATGTAAGCATTGTACAAACATTTACTGGTACCCTACTCTGTACAACAGGAATCAGAAGTCGACATTATGTAAGCATTGTACAAACATTTACTGGTACCCTACTCTGTACAATGGTAATCAGAAGACAACATTATGTAAGCATTGTACAAACATTTACTGGTACCCTACTCTGTACAACAGTAAACAGAAGTCGACATTATGTAAGCATTGTACAAACATTTACTGGTACCCTACTCTGTACAACAGGAATCAGAAGTCGACATTATGTAAGCATTGTACAAACATTTACTGGTACCCTACTCTGTACAACAGGAATCAGAAGTCGACATTATGTAAGCATTTTACAAACATTTACTGGTACCCTATTCTGTACAACAGTAATCAGAAGTCGACATTATGTAAGCATTGTACAAACATTTACTGGTACCCTACTCTGTACAACAGGAATCAGAAGTCGACATGATGTAAGCATTGTACAAACATTTACTGGTACCCTACTCTGTACAACAGGAATCAGAAGTCGACATTATGTAAGCATTGTAATAACATTTACTGGTACCCTACTCTGTACAACAGGAATCAGAAGTCGACATTATGTAAGCATTGTACAAACATTTACTGGTACCCTACTCTGTACAATGGTAATCAGAAGTCAACATTATGTAAGCATTGTACAAACATTTACTGGTACCCTACTCTGTACAACAATAATCAGAAGTCGACATTATGTAAGCATTGTACAAACATTTACTGGTACCCTACTCTGTACAACAGGAATCAGAAGTCGACATTATGTAAGCATTGTACAAACATTTACTGGTACCCTACTCTGTACAACAGGAATCAGAAGTCGACATTATGTAAGCATTGTACAAACATTTACTGGTACCCTATTCTGTACAACAGGAATCAGAAGTCGACATTATGTAAGCATTGTACAAACATTTACTGGTACCCTACTCTGTACAACAGGAATCAGAAGTCGACATTATGTAAGCATTGTACAAACATTTACTGGTACCCTATTCTGTACAACAGTAATCAGAAGTTGACATTATGTAAGCATTGTACAAACATTTACTGGTACCCTTCTCTGTACAACAGGAATCAGAAGTCGACATTATGTAAGCATTGTACAAACATTTACTGGTACCCTACTCTGTACAACAGGAATCAGAAGTCGACATTATGTAAGCATTGTACAAACATTTAATGGTACCCTACTCTGTACAACAGGAATCAGAAGTTGACATTATGTAAGCATTGTACAAACATTTACTGGTACCCTACTCTGTACAACAGGAATCAGAAGTCGACATTATGTAAGCATTGTACAAACATTTACTGGTACCCTACTCTGTACAATGGTAATCAGAAGACAACATTATGTAAGCATTGTACAAACATTTACTGGTACCCTACTCTGTACAACAGTAAACAGAAGTCGACATTATGTAAGCATTGTACAAGCATTTACTGGTACCCTACTCTGTGCAACAGTAATCAGAAGTCGACATTATGTAAGCATTGTACAAACATTTACTGGTACCCTACTCTGTACAACAGGAATCAGAAGTCGACATTATGTAAGCATTGTACAAACATTTACTGGTACCCTACTCTGTACAACAGGAATCAGAAGTCGACATTATGTAAGCATTGTACAAACATTTACTGGTACCCTACTCTGTACAACAGGAATCAGAAGTCGACATTATGTAAGCATTGTACTAACATTTACTGGTACCCTACTCTGTACAACAGTAAACAGAAGTCGACATTATGTAAGCATTGTACAAACATTTACTGGTACCCTACTCTGTACAACAGTAATCAGAAGTCGACATTATGTAAGCATTGTACAAACATTTACTGGTACCCTACTCTGTACGACAGTAATAAGAAGTCGACATTATGTAAGCATTGTACAAACATTTACTTGTACCCTACTCTGTACAACAGTAATCAGAAGTCGACATTATGTAAGCATTGTACAAGCATTTACTGGTACCCTACTCTGTGCAACAGTAATCAGAAGTCGACATTATGTAAGCATTGTACAAACATTTACTGGTACCCTACTCTGTACAACAGGAATCAGAAGTCGACATTATGTAAGCATTGTACAAACATTTACTGGTACCCTACTCTGTACAACAGTAATAAGAAGTCGACATTATGTAAGCATTGTACAAACATTTACTGGTACCCTACTCTGTACAACAGTAATCAGAAGTCGACATTATGTAAGCATTGTACAAGCATTTACTGGTACCCTACTCTGTGCAACAGTAATCAGAAGTCGACATTATGTAAGCATTGTACAAACATTTACTGGTACCCTACTCTGTACAACAGGAATCAGAAGTCGACATTATGTAAGCATTGTACAAACATTTACTGGTACCCTACTCTGTACAACAGGAATCAGAAGTCGACATTATGTAAGCATTGTACAAACATTTACTGGTACCCTACTCTGTACAACAGGAATCAGAAGTCGACATTATGTAAGCATTGTACAAACATTTACTGGTACCCTACTCTGTACAACAGGAATCAGAAGTCGACATTATGTAAGCATTGTACAAACATTTACTGGTACCCTAATCTGTACAACAGGAATCAGAAGTCGACATTATGTAAGCATTGTACAAACATTTACTGGTACCCTACTCTGTACAACAGTAATCAGAAGTCGACATTATGTAAGCATTGTACAAACATTTACTGGTACCCTACTCTGTACAACAGTAATCAGAAGTCGACATTATGTAAGCATTGTACAAACATTTACTGGGACCCTACTCTGTACAACAGGAATCAGAAGTCGACATTATGTAAGCATTGTACAAACATTTACTGGTACCCTACTCTGTACAACAGGAATCAGAAGTCGACATTATGTAAGCATTGTACAAACATTTACTGGTACCCTACTCTGTACAACAGGAATCAGAAGTCGACATTATGTAAGCATTGTACAATCATTTACTGGTACCCTACTCTGTACAACAGGAATCAGAAGTCGACATTATGTAAGCATTGTACAAACATTTACTGGTACCCTACTCTGTACAACAGGAATCAGAAGTCGACATTATGTAAGCATTGTACAAACATTTACTGGTACCCTACTCTGTACAACAGGAATCAGAAGTCGACATTATGTAAGCATTGTACAAACATTTACTGGTACCCTACTCTGTACAACAGGAATCAGAAGTCGACATTATGTAAGCATTGTACAAACATTTACTGGTACCCTACTCTGTACAACAGGAATCAGAAGTTGACATTATGTAAGCATTGTACAAACATTTACTGGTACCCTACTCTGTACAACAGGAATCAGAAGTCGACATTATGTAAGCATTGTACAAACATTTACTGGTACCCTACTCTGTACAACAGGAATCAGAAGTCGACATTATGTAAGCATTGTACAAACATTTACTGGTACCCTACTCTGTACAACAGGAATCAGAAGTCGACATTATGTAAGCATTGTACTAACATTTACTGGTACCCTACTCTGTACAACAGTAAACAGAAGTCGACATTATGTAAGCATTGTACAAACATTTACTGGTACCCTACTCTGTACAACAGTAATCAGAAGTCGACATTATGTAAGCATTGTACAAACATTTACTGGTACCCTACTCTGTACAACAGGAATCAGAAGTCGACATTATGTAAGCATTGTACAAACATTTACTGGTACCCTACTCTGTACGACAGTAATAAGAAGTCGACATTATGTAAGCATTGTACAAACATTTACTTGTACCCTACTCTGTACAACAGTAATCAGAAGTCGACATTATGTAAGCATTGTACAAGCATTTACTGGTACCCTACTCTGTGCAACAGTAATCAGAAGTCGACATTATGTAAGCATTGTACAAACATTTACTGGTACCCTACTCTGTACAACAGGAATCAGAAGTCGACATTATGTAAGCATTGTACAAACATTTACTGGTACCCTACTCTGTACAACAGTAATAAGAAGTCGACATTATGTAAGCATTGTACAAACATTTACTGGTACCCTACTCTGTACAACAGTAATCAGAAGTCGACATTATGTAAGCATTGTACAAGCATTTACTGGTACCCTACTCTGTACAACAGTAATCAGAAGTCGACATTATGTAAGCATTGTACAAACATTTACTGGTACCCTACTCTGTACAACAGGAATCAGAACTCGACATTATGTAAGCATTGTACAAACATTTACTGGTACCCTACTCTGTACAACAGGAATCAGAAGTCGACATTATGTAAGCATTGTACAAACATTTACTGGTACCCTACTCTGTACAACAGGAATCAGAAGTCGACATTATGTAAGCATTGTACAAACATTTACTGGTACCCTACTCTGTACAACAGGAATCAGAAGTCGACATTATGTAAGCATTGTACAAACATTTACTGGTACCCTAATCTGTACAACAGGAATCAGAAGTCGACATTATGTAAGCATTGTACAAACATTTACTGGTACCCTACTCTGTACAACAGTAATCAGAAGTCGACATTATGTAAGCATTGTACAAACATTTACTGGTACCCTACTCTGTACAACAGTAATCAGAAGTCGACATTATGTAAGCATTGTACAAACATTTACTGGTACCCTACTCTGTACAACAGGAATCAGAAGTCGACATTATGTAAGCATTGTACAAACATTTACTGGTACCCTACTCTGTACAACAGGAATCAGAAGTCGACATTATGTAAGCATTGTACAAACATTTACTGGTACCCTACTCTGTACAACAGGAATCAGAAGTCGACATTATGTAAGCATTGTACAATCATTTACTGGTACCCTACTCTGTACAACAGGAATCAGAAGTCGACATTATGTAAGCATTGTACTAACATTTACTGGTACCCTACTCTGTACAACAGGAATCAGAAGTCGACATTATGTAAGCATTGTACAAACATTTACTGGTACCCTACTCTGTACAACAGGAATCAGAAGTCGACATTATGTAAGCATTGTACAAACATTTACTGGTACCCTACTCTGTACAACAGTAAACAGAAGTCGACATTATGTAAGCATTGTACAAACATTTACTGGTACCCTACTCTGTACAACAGGAATCAGAAGTCGACATTATGTAAGCATTGTACAAACATTTACTGGTACCCTACTCTGTACAATGGTAATCAGAAGTCAACATTATGTAAGCATTGTACAAACATTTACTGGTACCCTACTCTGTACAACGGTAATCAGAAGTCGACATTATGTAAGCATTGTACAAACATTTACTGGTACCCTACTCTGTACAACAGTAAACAGAAGTCGACATTATGTAAGCATTGTACAAACATTTACTGGTACCCTACTCTGTACAACAGGAATCAGAAGTCGACATTATGTAAGCATTGTACAAACATTTACTGGTACCCTACTCTGTACAACAGGAATCAGAAGTCGACATTATGTAAGCATTGTACAAACATTTACTGGTACCCTACTCTGTACAACGGTAATCAGAAGTCGACATTATGTAAGCATTGTACAAACATTTACTGGTACCCTACTATGTACAACGGTAATCAGAAGTCGACATTATGTAAGCATTGTACAAACATTTACTGGTACCCTACTCTGTACAACGGTAAACAGAAGTCGACATTATGTAAGCATTGTACAAACATTTACTGGTACCCTACTCTGTACAACAGTAAACAGAAGTCGACATTATGTAAGCATTGTACAAACATTTACTGGTACCCTACTCTGTACAACAGTAATCAGAAGTCGACATTATGTAAGCATTGTACAAACATTTACTGGTACCCTACTCTGTACAACAGTAATCAGAAGTCGACATTATGTAAGCATTGTACAAACATTTACTGGTACCCTACTCTGTACAACAGTAATCAGAAGTCGACATTATGTAAGCATTGTACAAACATTTACTGGTACCCTACTCTGTACAACATGAATCAGAAGTCAACATTATGTAAGCATTGTACAAACATTTACTGGTACCCTACTCTGTACAACAGGAATCAGAAGTCGACATTATGTAAGCATTGTACAAACATTTACTGGTACCCTACTCTGTACAACAGGAATCAGAAGTCGACATTATGTAAGCATTGTACAAACATTTACTGGTACCCTATTCTGTACAACAGTAATCAGAAGTCGACATTATGTAAGCATTGTACAAACATTTACTGGTACCCTACTCTGTACAACAGGAATCAGAAGTCGACATTATGTAAGCATTGTACAAACATTTACTGGTACCCTACTCTGTACAACAGTAATCAGAAGTCGACATTATGTAAGCATTGTACAAACATTTACTGGTACCCTACTCTGTACAACAGTAATAAGAAGTCGCCATTATGTAAGCATTGTACAAACATTTACTGGTACCCTACTCTGTACAATGGTAATCAGAAGTCAACATTATGTAAGCATTGTACAAACATTTACTGGTACCCTACTCTGTACAACAGGAATCAGAAGTCGACATTATGTAAGCATTGTACAAACATTTACTGGTACCCTACTCTGTACAACAGGAATCAGAAGTCGACATTATGTAAGCATTGTACAAACATTTACTGGTACCCTACTCGGTACAACAGGAATCAGAAGTCGACATTATGTAAGCATTGTACAAACATTTACTGGTACCCTACTCTGTACAACAGTAATCAGAAGTCGACATTATGTAAGCATTGTTCAAACATTTACTGGTACCCTACTCTGTACAACAGTAATAAGAAGTCGACATAATGTAAGTATGTACAAACATTTACTGGTACCCTGCTCTGTACAATGGTAATCAGAAGTCGACATTATGTAAGCATTGTACAAACATTTACTGGTACCCTACTCTGTACAACAGTAATCAGAAGTCGACATTATGTAAGCATTGTACAAACATTTACTGGTACCCTACTCTGTACAACAGGAATCAGAAGTCAACATTATGTAAGCATTGTACAAACATTTACTGGTACCCTACTCTGTACAACGGTAATCAGAAGTCGACATTATGTAAGCATTGTACAAACATTTACTGGTACCCTACTCGGTACAACAGGAATCAGAAGTCGACATTATGTAAGCATTGTACAAACATTTACTGGTACCCTACTCTGTACAACAGTAATCAGAAGTCGACATTATGTAAGCATTGTTCAAACATTTACTGGTACCCTACTCTGTACAACAGTAATAAGAAGTCGACATAATGTAAGTATGTACAAACATTTACTGGTACCCTGCTCTGTACAATGGTAATCAGAAGTCGACATTATGTAAGCATTGTACAAACATTTACTGGTACCCTACTCTGTACAACAGTAATCAGAAGTCGACATTATGTAAGCATTGTACAAACATTTACTGGTACCCTACTCTGTACAACAGGAATCAGAAGTCAACATTATGTAAGCATTGTACAAACATTTACTGGTACCCTACTATGTACAACGGTAATCAGAAGTCGACATTATGTAAGCATTGTACAAACATTTACTGGTACCCTACTCTGTACAACAGGAATCAGAAGTCGACATTATGTAAGCATTGTACAAACATTTACTGGTACCCTACTCTGTACAACAGGTATCAGAAGTCGACATTATGTAAGCATTGTACAAACATTTACTGGTACCCTATTCTGTACAACAGGAATCAGAAGTCGACATTATTTAAGCATTGTACAAACATTTACTGGTACCCTACTCTGTACAACAGGAATCAGAAGTCAACATTATGTAAGCATTGTACAAACATTTACTGGTACCCTACTCTGTACAACAGTAATAAGAAGTCGACATGATGTAAGTATGTACAAACATTTACTGGTACCCTGCTCTTAGTCCAGTCCCTGAGGACGTCCCGTGTGCAAAAAAGGTCCACGGATAAATTTTATATCAATGTATAGCTGAATGTTTGAAGTTTCCAAAAAAATTGGGTAGACATGTGAAATCATGGTACGTTTTGATAAATCCAAGATGGCGGCCAAGATGGCCGCCAAATATTTGAAAAAACACCGATTTCTTGAGTTGCGGGTGAAATATGTATGCAAACGAATATCTTTTTTCGTAAATTGTAATAAACAATCACTGGGATGTTGGACATTGTAAAAATATGCCAATTTATGAACATATTCTATGTTTTCTGGATTTTTTTAAAAAAAGCATTAAAAAAAAGGCGGGAAAATTAGCGAAATTTCATCATGGGGTTACAATCTTTACATCTCACCGCTGATACATTGCAGTGATCAGTATATTTACTATTTATAATATTTGTGTAATCAATTGTCCTCAAAACACCAGACTTTTTTCAAGTGTCATTCCAATAACAATGAATCTACATCTTTTCAAAGTGGGTGGGGTAATTATGAAGTTTAGCGCATTTTACAGAATATGGGTGATTGGTGATAACAGCGATGTAGTTTCAACAATAAGCATTATACAGTTCAGAGTATTTGTAATATGTTCAACTTAGAATGTATAGCTCTACATATTTTCAATTTCATGAAGATTCTACGTTGCCATGGCAACAAATTGAATTAAATGTATGTTTTTACTTGCCCATCTTTTGTACTATGAAGTGTAAAATGGATCAAGCGTTTGCATAAAAATAGCTTTATGTTAATTATTTAGTTCGTTTTATTTCCATATAATGTAGTAATATGTAATAAACGTGTTTAATAGTTGTTCTTGTATTGCTTTTTGGAGACATTGTAAATTTCAATGGTTAATACAATGTACGTACTTAATCGCAGTATTGTTGGGTATAATATATTTCATATGTTAACAGTTACATTAACACACATTCGGCTTATACAATACAAACTGTAATGTGATAAATAATCTTAAATCTGTAACAGTTTAGACATTTATTTTAAACTGCCATTTGCAATTATCGAGTTCAAAATAAAAGTATATTTTGTTCATTCATATATGTCCATAAATCAACATTATATGAACATATTTATTTTAAGTGAACACGACATTTATTAATAATAAACATATTAATAAATTTGTACTGAACAAATATCCTATATAACGGTAAACAATACAACATTACTATAATAGTAATTTCAACAAATTAAATAACTGTTGATATGGAAGCATGTGGATTCTGGCATTGCGCATTGCCGTTGTCACTTTTACATACACAGTAAATACAACATTGCAAATCAGCTTTTCTGCATGAACATCTATTCGTTGCACATTTTTTACATTTGCATACTTGTACCAGACTTGTTGGGACTGGATTATTAACTATGGTTGGCAATAGGAAACCATTTTTATCTTCATAACCAAAGTCTCTCGGATTTATGTTTGTATTGTTGAGACAATGTGTTTGAATATAACATATGTAAAGACATCTAAGAATGTGACTACGAATAGTTGTGCTGGTCGGTGGCAGATCAGCAAGATTAACTGCTTTGCTCGCATGGTACATAGTGTATCTCAGTTCGTCCATTGTCTTACAATTTGTACTTGGTTTGATGACCTTAACGAGATAGTTTTCTGCGTTTAGAAGTGTTCCTTCTCTACTCACAATGTCAATGCTCGATCCAAAACATTCTAAATACATTTCAGGGTTTGCTTTTAATGCAGATAATTTGGTACCTAATTTACTGGTCATATCACAGCCAATTAATATATGCGCAGCTACAAGAACTTCGCATAGATGTGGTTTTCTTTCCGCTATTTGGTGCAGAGGTATAAATCGAGTCGAATTGCCAATACCGGCACGCATCCACAGCTCATTTAACCCATTTGTCTTAAATAAAGTGTAAAAGTGCAATGCCAAAACCAACACGTCTGTGTCGCCAGATAGAATAACGCAACGTTCTGCTCCTTGACGAGTGGCATGTAATGCATGCGGGATCAGGCGAACATCTGCCTCTTCTATTTCTAGATCTAATTCTGTGAAAGTAGTGTACACTTCATTGATAACAGATTCACACTGCATTGCTGAATTTGGATGAACGGTTCCACTTACTACAAGTTGTATGTTTTCAATACTTGCACGGTTTAAAATAGATTTTCTCAGGAGATTAAGTAATTTGGATTTGTTTTTTCCAGATGTCCAGAATGCGTCGATGTTAACTGGTAATGGTGTATCTTCTGAAATAATATTTACCTCGATAGGCTTGGTTTTGTATCGCCGTATCCGCTCATTGTCTTTGATAGATTTATCAATGTATGAATCAAACACGAAATCTATTCTGTAAGCATTGCGACATAGAGTGATGATCATTTTCAAAAATGCATCACAGAGATTGCCAAATGTTCTCATACCTCTTAGGTTGATCTTCCTTATATTGGCCATCACATCAACTAACCATACTGTTTTAACCATGGTCCATCTTGTAGGAGAATAATCGTCAGATGTATCAACATATTTCTCCAATTGTTGGAATAAAGCACTTTTTGAGGACTTCTTCATCATACCTTTATCGTCAAATAGATAATTTGATTCTATCAGGTCGAATTTAAACAACTCTTTCGTCGAGTGACCTCTTGCTTGACAAATTTCTAAATTACGATGACCAGATGATACATGATTACGCTTGCTTCGCTTTGATGCTTCTTTTGATTTTGTTTCCGCATTTATTGAGTTAAATGTCTTAATGTTATTTCTGTGAATTGGTTCATGGATACGTTTTTGTTTCCGAATTAATCTCTCCTGTCTGAATGTGTTGTAGAGTTCTTCACCTTTCTCTTTTATCTTCATCATGCTTTCTCGAATATCATTAGTCATAACCTCTTGTGTAACAATGTTGTGCAACTTCAATTCTGTGTCAGGATGGACTTTGAATGGATTTTCATACAACTGAATATATTCAATCATATCGGATACATTCTTTTCTCTAGATTCAGTCTCCGATTTTGTGAACTCATGATGTATTGCTAGCTCATGTACGTATGGATTTGTTCCACTAATTTCCCGGTGGAGATTGCAAACTGCAAGCATTTCATGATATATAATTTCCCATTCTGTGACAAAATCTTTCTTTCTAGATGTTCCTATAATACCACCGCTACTTTTCTGACTTCTATTGATTGTTTGCTCCAAACACTGGTCTGCTCCAACTGCCCTAAATTTGCCTACTGTTTGTTTGACAACAAATTTTCCATCGATGAAATTGTTGAACACTTCTGGCGCATTGTCAGGAAGTAGTTTCATGTCTTCAATATATACTGAACACCATCGTAAGTAGTTGATGTTGTCAAATACTGCAAAATATGGTAAAATTGATTGTACCGTTGTCAAATGCAGTTTCCAATTGCCTTCACGGTCTGCCCTCACAAGATTTCGCAGTAACCGAACCAGTTCTATAAAATGATCCCAATATTTGAATGTTTCACTCGCTTTACATTTTTCAGTTCTGTACAATTCAAACTCTGCAAACAGGTTTTCAGATGATTGCATAAATTTTTCTAAATGTCTTATGCTTCCGTCTGTTTTTTTCCGGGCCACAGCATCTCTAAGATTTGCAAGTACTAGACATTGTTCATTGTTGATTTCTTCACTGTGTTCTTTTAAAAATACTTTCCATTGAAGTCTCTCCATTGCTTCACACAATAGTAACATTCCTTTGAAAGAACGTACATAATGAGATCCGGTTAGTACAGATTGAACAACATTTGGTCCAAACACCATGTTTTCAGTCCAAATGTTTTCTGCGCCGCTATTGCGAATGTATTTTCCAATACAGCCTAGAAATACTTTCGTCATGTGAAAAGAACCAAGACAAAGCACAATGTTTTCAAATTCAACAGGATGCTCCATTATGATTTCTCGTGCTATATGATATACTCCTTCATCGCAAGTAACTGGAAGGTGGCTTTGGTCTAATTGATTTAGAATATTCTGAAAGTTTAGTAAAGCTGTATAGACTGTTTGGTAGTCCGTAACTGGGTGGGGAATAACAGGCAAAAAGCCGACAATTGATTGTTTTAATTTTTCTTGTGTAATTAACGAATTGAATGCACTCCAAGATGGTACAACTTGCGTAGTGTTGCGCACCGTTTGTTCTGCTTCGGAAATATGTGATACATCTAATCTAGATAATATCCATGCGCAATCATGTTTTCGAAATGTGGATAACATGTCAACATTGTCCACAGGTGTATTTTCATCATCAATGAAATTTGCTCTTAGTCTAGGTTTTGTTGCATGTTTTGTGTATGGTTGAAGACTTTGACATTTCAGTTGTTCATGGAATGGTTTTGAGCCATGAACAATGTTAGCCTCTGAAAGTGTAGGTTTTCTATTAACAACACCAGATTTTTCCTGAAAAATAACAGACACAGTGTCATGACTTCCACCAATACCAGAAAGGGTTGCCTCTTCGTGATCAAAATTATCAAACGCTGCAAGAGTGAATACTTTTGTATTAAACTGACTAGGCATTGGCACAGATCCATGACTTGTTTTTACTATACAACTCGCCATATCTTTATGATATTTCTGTAATTCATTGTAGCTGATAGATAATCCAAAGTGATTAAATGAAGTGATCAGCTCCCTACTCTTATATTTTTCATGAATTGATTGAGCATTCAGTATATGTAGAGGAGTTTTTTTTCGGCCACTGTACACATTAAAGTAAATGATTTGATACAATGCTTTCAGTCTCTTTGTTTTTCTATCCTTTGCACTTTCACCAGGTTGTATTCCGCTATCAGTCTCATCCTCGTCATACTCAAAACCATGCTTATCAACATCATCACTATCATCTATATTTTGGTCACTGGTGGCTTCACACTCAAGTTCAGTGTTGACAGAAAATATTTCATCATTTTCATTTCTATGGTAATTGCGCTCTGCATTACTTTCGTCATTATTATCACCGGTTCCACTAACAACATCCGATTTTGTGTAGCATTTGAATTGGCTTCTGCTATTGAAAAGAATTTCAAAGAATTTACGCCATGCTTTAGGGACATCCGTGTATGTCCATGATTGTTGAAGATCACTTGAGTCACAAAATTTATCTGAAAGTTCAAAATCAGTATGCACCATTTCTTCACGAAGGATTTTGG
Organism: Mactromeris polynyma; assembly: GCA_032209605.1. Taxonomy (NCBI): domain Eukaryota; kingdom Metazoa; phylum Mollusca; class Bivalvia; order Venerida; family Mactridae; genus Mactromeris; species Mactromeris polynyma. The sequence goes on from JASFXZ010000054.1 coordinate 1,270,146, forward strand.
CAGCATGCTCTATTGTATCAAAAGGTTGAAGTTTTCTATCAACGCATGAAGAATGTAACTTAACAATTGCTGATTTGTTTAACTGAGAAGGTTTTGAAAAATATACATCCTCACCATAATGATCAATTAATAACATTCTGAGATCTCTATTACTGATGCAACTTTTTTCAGGAAGTAAACCGTTTAAGGCATGTCTTATGTCACTGAGATAAGTAATGTTCCCATTGAAAAGCGCTTCTTGAAAATTATCAATGCATTTATTAAATAATTCTTCTTTGGTTGCCGTGGTGTCCTCACTAGATGTTTGCGCACAAGCATGGATATCATCATACCTTTTGATATATTTGCGCATACAATTTTTATGATAAAATAAATTTGCACCAAATACTCTATATTCATCTTGCAGGTCACATGTTCTCATGTACACGTCATCTTTGAAATAAATTGAGACATGCAAAAAATTTCTTGCCATAGAACTACCTGAAATTTTACACTTTTCATATTCACCCTTACAACGTATCTGATTACAAATTATACAAGTAGTCCTGTTATGACTTTCATCCGGAGAAACTTTACACACGGGTTGTACTTGCGAACGACTGATTCGTTTAGGTGTACATGTACCTTTACTTTTTGTATCCCTGATATCCCTGATATCAGTCGTTTTGTTTTTAGTTATGTTACACAGGGATTTTTTTAGCGTGTATGATTTGTAACACTCGTTAGAAACATGATACACAAAATATTCATTATTTGTACGTAATAGTCTATCATTTACAATATCCTTTCTAATTTCAGCCGCATTTATAACTGACATACGCCCATCCACAGAACTTGTTGTTGGAAACCTGTTTTCACTTTGACATATAATACATTTATTGGAATCAAAATCTGCTGATGAAAATCTTGTCCGTTTCTTTGGAACTTCATCCATTACACACTGGATTTAGAATACCTGAAATAATAGAAAATATTATAATACAGTACAGATTGGATAACGTTCGTTTGACAAGCAGATACGTACTGAATTTATCTTTAATGTCATACTGCATTATGTAAAGTATTATGTTATCAGTATTGACACATTTGATGAATAAAAAGAGCGTTAAAAATAATTATTAACAGTATCCATTTACTTACATTCATAAACAAACAATGATCAACTATTATATCACAAACCTTTGAACCAATTTCAGCTTCACGCAGTCGATTAACGATGATAATCGAAATGATTACAAACGTGACAACCTACAATATGTAATTATCATTGTTATTATTATGTATTTTGTTCGATATCATCACAAGTTTTATTATATTTACCATTATTGACAGTATGAAATTTGTTCTTGCATAAACATATCCGCATTGTGTTAATCAGTCACAGACACTTTGCGGACTTAATACAGATGCATATATATAGACATGTTTCAAGTTATCCATGTACATCCGAATTAACAGACTTAAATTTGGAAGATTGTTTTAAAAGAAAATCCATTTATTATTTTATAAATAATTACTCATGTTACCATAAGTAAAATGTTAGTATTATACACATGTTTACAACTCCTAAAATTTGAAAACAAACCTTTGTACCATGTTTTTCTGCATGTAGCCTCATTTTGGAGAAAACTTGAATAATATGAACCGGAAAAACCTACAAAATATTAAGAAAAAGGCATTTTTACGTATATTATCCAAAATATTGCATATCCGAATACTAGTACACTTCGAAAAAAAATTCGTGCGCAACTCTTTTCATTATAAAAATACAGAAATTTGAATCATTTTTACTAAATATTAAATAATAAGTGTTTTCATTAAAATTTAAGTGAAAAAAACGTACCTGAAACCTCAGAATCGTACAAAAACTGTAGACTGTAAACGTTCGTCTGCTGCATTACAAATGGCGACTAATGGGCAAAGGTAAGTAACTTTAGGAAATATACTGAAAATAATCTCCAATGCAAGGTAGGCATTACATGAATAACAATAATTGTTCATTTCTAAGTGTTATAAAGGTAAACGTTGTGTCTGTAATTGTTTGTTCAATAAAATATCACCAATCACCCATATTCTGTAAAATGCGCTAAACTTCATAATTACCCCACCCACTTTGAAAAGATGTAGATTCATTGTTATTGGAATGACACTTGAAAAAAGTCTGGTGTTTTGAGGACAATTGATTACACCAATATTATAAATAGTAAATATACTGATCACTGCACTGTATCAGCGGTGAGATGTAAAGATTGTAACCCCATGATGAAATTTCGCTAATTTTCCCGCCTTTTTTTAATGCTTTTTTTTAAAAAATCCAGAAAACATAGAATATGTTCATAAATTGGCATATTTTTACAATGTCCAACATCCCAGTAATTGTTTATTACAATTTACGAAGAAAGATATTCGTTTGCATACATATTTCACCCGCAACTCAAGAAATCGGTGTTTTTTCAAATATTTGGCGGCCATCTTGGCCGCCATCTTGGATTTCTCAAAACGTACCATGATTTCACATGTCTACCCAATTTTTTTGGAAACTTCAAACATTCAGCTATACATTGATATAAAATTTATCCGTGGACCTTTTTTGCACACGGGACGTCCTCAGGGACTGGACTATCTGTACAATGGTAATCAGAAGTCGACATTATGTAAGCATTGTACAAACATTTACTGGTACCCTACTCTGTACAACAGTAATCAGAAGTCGACATTATGTAAGCATTGTACAAACATTTACTGGTACCCTACTCTGTACAACAGGAATCAGAAGTCAACATTATGTAAGCATTGTACAAACATTTACTGGTACCCTACTCTGTACAACGGTAATCAGAAGTCGACATTATGTAAGCATTGTACAAACATTTACTGGTACCCTACTCTGTACAACAGGAATCAGAAGTCGACATTATGTAAGCATTGTACAAACATTTACTGGTACCCTACTCTGTACAACAGGTATCAGAAGTCGACATTATGTAAGCATTGTACAAACATTTACTGGTACCCTATTCTGTACAACAGGAATCAGAAGTCGACATTATTTAAGCATTGTTCAAACATTTACTGGTACCCTACTCTGTACAACAGGAATCAGAAGTCGACATTATGTAAGCATTGTACAAACATTTACTGGTACCCTACTCTGTACAACAGGAATCAGAAGTCGACATTATGTAAGCATTGTACAAACATTTACTGGTACCCTAATCTGTACAACAGGAATCAGAAGTCGACATTATGTAAGCATTGTACAAACATTTACTGGTACCCTACTCTGTACAACAGGAATCAGAAGTCGACATTATGTAAGCATTGTACAAACATTTACTGGTACCCTACTCTGTACAATGGTAATCAGAAGTCGACATTATGTAAGCATTGTACAAACATTTACTGGTACCCTACTCTGTACAACAGTAAACAGAAGTCGACATTATGTAAGCATTGTACAAACATTTACTGGTACCCTACTCTGTACAACAGGAATCAGAAGTCGACATTATGTAAGCATTGTACAAACATTTACTGGTACCCTACTCTGTACAATGGTAATCAGAAGTCGACATTATGTAAGCATTGTACAAACATTTACTGGTACCCTACTCTGTACAACAGTAATAAGAAGTCGACATTATGTAAGCATTGTACAAACATTTACTGGTACCCTACTCTGTACAACAGTAATCAGAAGTTGACATTATGTAAGCATTGTACAAACATTTACTGGTACCCTACTCTGTACAACAGGAATCAGAAGTCGACATTATGTAAGCATTGTACAAACATTTACTGGTACCCTAATCTGTACAACAGGAATCAGAAGTCGACATTATGTAAGCATTGTACAAACATTTACTGGTACCCTACTCTGTACAACAGTAATCAGAAGTCGACATTATGTAAGCATTGTACAAACATTTACTGGTACCCTACTCTGTACAATGGTAATCAGAAGTCGACATTATGTAAGCATTGTACAAACATTTACTGGTACCCTACTCTGTACAACAGTAAACAGAAGTCGACATTATGTAAGCATTGTACAAACATTTACTGGTACCCTACTCTGTACAACAGGAATCAGAAGTCGACATTATGTAAGCATTGTACAAACATTTACTGGTACCCTACTCTGTACAATGGTAATCAGAAGTCAACATTATGTAAGCATTGTACAAACATTTACTGGTACCCTACTCTGTACAACAGGAATCAGAAGTCGACATTATGTAAGCATTGTACAAACATTTACTGGTACCCTACTCTGTACAACGGTAATCAGAAGTCGACATTATGTAAGCATTGTACAAACATTTACTGGTACCCTACTCTGTACAACGGTAATCAGAAGTCGACATTATGTAAGCATTGTACAAACATTTACTGGTACCCTACTCTGTACAACGGTAAACAGAAGTCGACATTATGTAAGCATTGTACAAACATTTACTGGTACCCTACTCTGTACAACAGGAATCAGAAGTTGACATTATGTAAGCATTGTACAAACATTTACTGGTACCCTACTCTGTACAACAGGAATAAGAAGTCGACATTATGTAAGCATTGTACAAACATTTACTGGTACCCTACTCTGTACAACAGGAATCAGAAGTCGACATTATGTAAGCATTGTACAAACATTTACTGGTACCCTACTCTGTACAACAGGAATAAGAAGTCGACATTATGTAAGCATTGTACAAACATTTACTGGTACCCTACTCTGTACAACAGGAATCAGAAGTTGACATTATGTAAGCATTGTACAAACATTTACTGGTACCCTACTCTGTACAACAGGAATCAGAAGTCGACATTATGTGAGCATTGTACAAACATTTACTGGTACCCTACTCTGTACAACAGTAATCAGAAGTCGACATTATGTAAGCATTGTACAAACATTTACTGGTACCCTACTCTATACAACAGGAATCAGAAGTCGACATTATGTAAGCATTGTACAAACATTTACTGGTACCCTACTCTGTACAACAGGAATCAGAAGTCGACATAATGTAAGCGTTGTACAAACATTTACTGGTACCCTACTCTGTACAACAGTAAACAGAAGTCGACATTATGTAAGCATTGTACAAACATTTACTGGTACCCTACTCTGTACAACAGTAATCAGAAGTCGACATTATGTAAGCATTGTACAAACATTTACTGGTACCCTACTCTGTACAACAGTAAACAGAAGTCGACATTATGTAAGCATTGTACAAACATTTACTGGTACCCTACTCTGTACAACAGTAATCAGAAGTCGACATTATGTAAGCATTGTACAAACATTTACTGGTACCCTACTCTGTACAACAGTAATCAGAAGTCGACATTATGTAAGCATTGTACAAACATTTACTGGTACCCTACTACTGTACAACAGGAATCCGAAGTCGACATTATGTAAGCATTGTACAAACATTTACTGGTACCCTACTCTGTACAACAGTAATCAGAAGTCGACATTATGTAAGCATTGTACAAACATTTACTGGTACCCTAATCTGTACAACAGTAATAAGTAGTCGACATTATGTAAGCATTGTACAAACATTTACTGGTACCCTACTCTGTACAATGGTAATCAGAAGTCGACATTATGTAAGCATTGTACAAACATTTACTGGTACCCTACTCTGTACAACAGGAATCAGAAGTCGACATAATGTAAGCATTGTACAAACATTTACTGGTACCCTACTCTGTACAACAGGAATCAGAAGTCGACATTATGTAAGCATTGTTCAAACATTTACTGGTACCCTACTCTGTACAACAGTAATCAGAAGTCGACATAATGTAAGCATTGTACAAACATTTACTGGTACCCTACTCTGTACAACGGTAATCAGAAGTCGACATTATGTAAGCATTGTACAAACATTTACTGGTACCCTACTCTGTACAATGGTAATCAGAAGTCGACATTATGTAAGCATTGTACAAACATTTACTGGTACCCTACTCTGTACAACAGTAATCAGAAGTCGACATAATGTAAGCATTGTACAAACATTTACTGGTACCCTACTCTGTACAACAGGAATCAGAAGTCGACATTATGTAAGCATTGTACAAACATTTACTGGTACCCTACTCTGTACAACAGTAATCAGAAGTCGACATTATGTAAGCATTGTTCAAACATTTACTGGTACCCTACTCTGTACAACAGTAATAAGAAGTCGACATAATGTAAGCATTGTACAAACATTTACTGGTACCCTGCTCTGTACAATGGTAATCAGAAGTCGACATTATGTAAGCATTGTACAAACATTTACTGGTACCCTACTCTGTACAACAGTAATCAGAAGTCGACATTATGTAAGCATTGTACAAACAATTACTGGTACCCTACTCTGTACAACAGTAATCAGAAGTCGACATTATGTAAGCATTGTACAAACATTTACTGGTACCCTACTCTGTACAACAGTAATCAGAAGTCGACATTATGTAAGCATTGTACAAACATTTACTGGTACCCTACTCTGTACAACAGTAATCAGAAGTCCACATTATGTAAGCATTGTACAAACATTTACTGGTACCCTACTCTGTACAACAGGAATCAGAAGTCGACATTATGTAAGCATTGTACAAACATTTACTGGTACCCTACTCTGTACAACAGTAATCAGAAGTCGACATTATGTAAGCATTGTTCAAACATTTACTGGTACCCTACTCTGTACAACAGTAATAAGAAGTCGACATTATGTAAGCATTGTACAAACATTTACTGGTACCCTACTCTGTACAACAGTAATAAGAAGTCGACATTATGTAAGCATTGTACAAACATTTACTGGTACCCTACTCTGTACAACAGGAATCAGAAGTCGACATTATGTAAGCATTGTACAAACATTTACTGGTACCCTACTCTGTACAACAGTAATCAGAAGTCAACATTATGTAAGCATTGTACAAACATTTACTGGTACCCTACTCTGTACAACGGTAATCAGAAGTCAACATTATGTAAGCATTGTACATACATTTACTGGTACCCTACTCTGTACAACAGTAATCAGAAGTCGACATTATGTAAGCATTGTACAAACATTTACTGGTACCCTACTACTGTACAACAGGAATCAGAAGTCGACATTATGTAAGCATTGTACAAACATTTACTGGTACCCTACTCTGTACAACGGTAATCAGAAGTCGACATTATGTAAGCATTGTACAAACATTTACTGGTACCCTACTCTGTACAATGGTAATCAGAAGTCGACATTATGTAAGCATTGTACAAACATTTACTGGTACCCTACTCTGTACAACAGGAATCAGAAGTCGACATTATGTAAGCATTGTACAAACATTTACTGGTACCCTACTCTGTACAACAGGAATCAGAAGTCGACATTATGTAAGCATTGTACAAACATTTACTGGTACCCTACTCTGTACAACAGGAATCAGAAGTCGACATAATGTAAGCATTGTACAAACATTTACTGGTACCCTACTCTGTACAACAGGAATCAGAAGTCGACATTTTGTAAGCATTGTACAAACATTTACTGGTACCCTACTCTGTACAACAGGAATCAGAAGTTGACATTATATAAGCATTGTTCAAACATTTACTGGTACCCTACTCTGTACAACAGTAATCAGAAGTCGACATAATGTAAGCATTGTACAAACATTTACTGGTACCCTACTCTGTACAACAGGAATCAGAAGTCGACATTATGTAAGCATTGTACAAACATTTACTGGTACCCTACTCTGTACAATGGTAATCAGACGTCGACATTATGTAAGCATTGTACAAACATTTACTGGTACCCTACTCTGTACAACAGGAATCAGAAGTCGACATAATGTAAGCATTGTACAAACATTTACTGGTACCCTACTCTGTACAACGGTAATCAGAAGTCGACATTATGTAAGCATTGTACAAACAATTACTGGTACCCTACTCTGTACAACAGTAATCAGAAGTCGACATTATGTAAGCATTGTACAAACATTTACTGGTACCCTACTCTGTACAACAGTAATCAGAAGTCGACATTATGTAAGCATTGTACAAACATTTACTGGTACCCTACTCTGTACAACAGTAATCAGAAGTCCACATTATGTAAGCATTGTACAAACATTTACTGGTACCCTACTCTGTACAACAGTAATAAGAAGTCGACATCATGTAAGCATTGTTCAAACATTTACTGGTACCCTACTCTGTACAATGGTAATCAGAAGTCGACATTATGTAAGCATTGTACAAACATTTACTGGTACCCTACTCTGTGCAATGGTAATCAGAAGTCGACATTATGTAAGCATTGTACAAACATTTACTGGTACCCTACTCTGTACAACAGGAATCAGAAGTCGACATTATGTAAGCATTGTACAAACATTTACTGGTACCCTACTCTGTACAACAGGAATCAGAAGTCGACATTATGTAAGCATTGTACAAACATTTACTGGTACCCTACTCTGTCCAACAGGAATCAGAAGTCGACATAATGTAAGCATTGTACAAACATTTACTGGTACCCTACTCTGTACAACAGGAATCAGAAGTCGACATTTTGTAAGCATTGTACAAACATTTACTGGTACCCTACTCTGTACAACAGTAATCAGAAGTCGACATAATGTAAGCATTGTACAAACATTTACTGGTACCCTACTCTGTACAACAGGAATCAGAAGTCGACATTATGTAAGCATTGTACAAACATTTACTGGTACCCTACTCTGTACAACAGTAATCAGAAGTCGACATTATGTAAGCATTGTTCAAACATTTACTGGTACCCTACTCTGTACAACAGTAATAAGAAGTCGACATAATGTAAGCATTGTACAAACATTTACTGGTACCCTACTCTGTACAATGGTAATCAGAAGTCGACATTATGTAAGCATTGTACAAACAATTACTGGTACCCTACTCTGTACAACAGTAATCAGAAGTCGACATTATGTAAGCATTGTACAAACATTTACTGGTACCCTACTCTGTACAACAGTAATCAGAAGTCGACATTATGTAAGCATTGTACAAACATTTACTGGTACCCTACTCTGTACAACAGTAATCAGATGTCCACATTATGTAAGCATTGTACAAACATTTACTGGTACCCTACTCTGTACAACAGGAATCAGAAGACGACATTATGTAAGCATTGTACAAACATTTACTGGTACCCTACTCTGTACAACAGTAATCAGAAGTCGACATTATGTAAGCATTGTTCAAACATTTACTGGTACCCTACTCTGTACAACAGTAATAAGAAGTCGACATCATGTAAGCATTGTTCAAACATTTACTGGTACCCTACTCTGTACAATGGTAATCAGAAGTCGACATTATGTAAGCATTGTACAAACATTTACTGGTACCCTACTCTGTACAACAGTAAACCACTGTCGACATTATGTAAGCATTGTTCAAACATTTACTGGTACCCTACTCTGTACAATGGTAATCAGAAGTCGACATTATGTAAGCATTGTACAAACATTTACTGGTACCCTACTCTGTACAACAGGAATCAGAAGTCGACATTATGTAAGCATTGTACAAACATTTACTGGTACCCTACTCTGTACAATGGTAATCAGAAGTCGACATTATGTAAGCATTGTACAAACATTTACTGGTACCCTACTCTGTACAACAGGAATCAGAAGTCGACATTATGTAAGCATTGTACAAACATTTACTGGTACCCTACTCTGTACAACAGGAATCAGAAGTCGACATTATGTAAGCATTGTACAAGAGTATTTTCATATCAGGTATTTACAAGTTTGAAATACTTTATTTGTCATTATGTAGTTGTACAGAATTATTGTATAAATACTTTGTGAAAATATTTGTGAAAGTGAAGTCATCCAACACTGGTTCTATCAGGGTTTTGATGTTATATTTTATTGATAGATATATATGAGTGTAGTCCGAGAACTACTGAGAGATTTGCTGTAAAGTTTCTATTCATGCTCAGATTTTGATGAAATTACCAGGCAACAATATATACTGGTATAAAGAGCTAACCCACCATTCTGTATTTTAAGAATATTCGCTTCCTTATGACAAGAGTGATCTGTTAAGAGGTCGACATTTTCAATAGATCGCTGCCATATTTCCAGAACACCGTTTTTCAATTTTTGGCAGTTTTGAGTATTTGGTATCGTCGAAACCGTCTTTCCAAGTTCTTTCTGTCTCACTCACAGTACTACCTATATTGTTCTGGAATGCACATAAATTAAATAAAATGAAATTCCATAACCCTGGATGTAACAATTATCCCAAGAGGATAAAACGTCGAAGTTATTGTGTTCTGGAAATAACATGACGAGATCAATTCACTTAAAGCCTAAATAGTCTGGTTTACTGGAAGCCTAAATGGTCTGGTTTACTGGAAGCCTAAATGGTCTGGTTTACTGGAAGCCTAAATGGTCTGGTTTACTGGAAGCCTAAATGGTCCGGTTTACTGGAAGCCTAAATGGTCTGGTTTACTGGAAGCCTAAATGGTCCGGTTTACTGGAAGCCTAAATGATCCGGTTTACTGGAAGCCTAAATGGTCTGGTTTACTGGAAGCCTAAATGGTCTGGTTTACTGGAAGCCTAAATGGTCTGGTTTACTGGAAGCCTAAATGGTCCGGTTTACTGGAAGCCTAAATGGTCTGGTTTACTGGAAGCCTAAATGGTCCGGTTTACTGGAACCCTAAATGGTCCGGTATACTGGAACCCTAAATGGTCCGGTTTACTGGAACCCTAAATGGTCCGGTTTACTAGAACCATAAATGGTCCGGTTTACTGGAACCCTAAATGGTCCGGTTTACTGGAATCAGAACCAACAGAGCATGAATGTATCCAGTGGCTTTTTAGAAACCATGTAAAATAGTACCGGTGGGCTAGCACTTTTGTCCAGTATGTTATTTATATCTGATAATTATTATAGCAACATTTTGCTTATGTAATGGTTACTTTGTTTTTCAAATCTCTATAACAACTGAATTTCATATTGGCATAATTTAGGAGCTAAAATGTTAACGAATGTCTTGAGATTTTTTTGTCCTTATATCCGTTTATTGTGTTACATAAATAATTAAATTTAATTTGAAGCTTTTAATTTGTGAGGCTGCTGTACAGCGTAGGACAGCAGTAAACTGACTCTCCAAATTCCAGGTTGTTGTAAGAAAACATTTAAGCTCTGGATGACAATATTATCAGAATGATGACATTCTTGAATATTTACAACATCTTGCTATTGTGTTATTTCGAGACCTACTGGGCTTTCTGGGCTTTCAAGACCTACTGGGCTTTATGGGCTTTCGAGACCTACTGGGCTTTCTGGGCTTTCTGCTGCTTGGTAAACCGCAGCTTAATCTCCTTTAAGCTTACGGACAAACACGAACATTTCAATACACCTATATTGAAATGTATTTGTCCAGTTAATTTATTCATGTGTTCACGGTTAATAAAATATGGAATATTTAAACCCAAAAATTAAAGCATGTTTATGACTGTTTTAATTCTCGGATGTTAAAGAAAAGCATTGCTTGATTGGTTTGTGTTGACAAATAGTGTGTATTGAAGAGACTATAATATTGTAATTAAGGCCAACCGTTTGTTTCCCCAGAATTACATTGGTCTTTGATATTAAAAGCATCTGTGTATTACAGCAAAAGCTCCAAGGAAGCCCTTGCATAATGGTGCAAAAATGCCCAAAATGCATTTTCTTCCAGGAGTTTTGTCTCTTGATAATTATCCAATATCAAATAATGTTATACATGTTGTATTGTATAGATTTATTGACCTGTCAAAATTTGCATATTTCCATCGTCAATGCACACAATAAAATAGTAATCGGGCCACTTTCGATAAAGTCTGTTACAGTTTATGAAGATTTATCCGCAAAATGCAACATTCCTATCAAGGTATGCTTTCCACTTGTCGGGGATCAGATTGAGCCAGGAGTGTGATATTTTAAAGTTGGGAGCCATTGGGCCACTAGGGGCCCAGGTGGGTCCAGGGCAAGGCATTGGCTGGGGATCCAGGGAGGCTGGAAACTCCTGAAATATTTCATTTTAAAGACTTTACAGAGCAAATTCCTTATAGCTGATGGGAAAGGCAAGTCCAAGTTTAAACTGCTTTCAATCCCTACTTAAATTATCCAGTTAAAGCTGCATTTGTGTATAGCTCATCCCAGCAATAAAAAAGCACCCCTTATCTACTTCCTTATCGTCTCACCCCTACTCTATGTCCCTATCGTCTCACCCCTACTCTTTGTCCCTATCGTCTCACCCCTAATCTACTTCCTTATCGTCTCACCCCTACTCTACTTCCTTATCGTCTCACCCCTACTCTACGTCCCTATCGTCTCACCCCTACTCTACGTCCCTATCGTCTCACCCCTACTCTACGTCCCTATCGTCTCACCCCTACTCTACATCCCTATTGTCTCACCCCTAGTCTACTTCCTTATCGTCTCACCCCTACTCTACGTCCTTATCGTCTCACCCCTACTCTACTTCCTTATCGTCTCAACCCTACTCTACGTCCCTATCGTCTCACCCCTACTCTACGTCCGTATCGTCTCACCCCTACTCTACATCCCTATTGTCTCACCCCTAGTCTACTTCCTTATCGTCTCACCCCTACTCTACATCCCTATTGTCTCACCCCTACTCTACATCCCTATCGTCTCACCCCTACTCTACGTCCGTATCGTCTCACCCCTACTCTACATCCCTATTGTCTCACCCCTAGTCTACTTCCTTATCGTCTCACCCCTACTCTACGTCCTTATCGTCTCGCCCCTACTCTACTTCCTTATTGTCTCACCCCTACTCTACTTCCTTATCGTCTCACCCCTACTCTACTTCCTTATCGTCTCAACCCTACTCTACTTCCTTATCGTCTCACCCCTACTCTACTTCCTTATCGTCTCACCCCTACCCTACTTCCTTATCGTCTCACCCCTACTCTACTTCCTTATCGTCTCAACCCTACTCTACGTCCGTATCGTCTCATCCCTACTCTACGTCCCTATCGTCTCACCCCTAATCTAATTCCTTATCGTCTCACCCCTACTCTTCAGGACTTCAGGAATGTGGTTGTGAATGAATGAAAAAAAATTGTTGCTTTATCTATAGTTTCATATGATGTAGATGTATGATACATTAATTAGCAAAATAGAATCTTCTTGAATAAAGAACATACAACTCTTGAATGAATGGCTTACAAAAGTGTTACATACACATATCCCGATGATTTTAGTCATACAAAATGTTTTAAACCAAATTCAGTAAGTTGTTACATTTATTTCTCCAAATTGGTATTTGGTGCTAAAATAACAAACTATTCAGGAATTCTACATACTGATATTTTATCGTTTTTTTTTTCATTTTATTTACCCTCTAAATTCCTCCTTCAGTAAGTATAATTTTTCGAATTATATGTGACAAGTTTAATTGAAGAACCTGACATTATATTGTGCACATGTTGCTCATCATGCCCCTTGTCTGATGTTCCAATATACATTTTTATGTCCCACTCTGTTACATGTTATTATTGTGTCTATTAAACTGTATTAAAACAGTTCAGTTTCATTTTAGTTTATTTCACTGTTATAATGTCCTCAGATAAAAACATGAAGACAGAAATTCAGTTCAAAAAGTTAAAGTATATAATTCCGTCCAGAGTGTAGACAATCTTACAAATTCCGCCCAAGACAAAAAGCTAAGTGTAAAATTCCGCCCTCAATGAAGACTACAGTAAAGTTCCGCTATTAAGACCACCCATGGGACCGACACAAAGTGGTCTTATTAGCGAGTCGGTCTTAATAGCGAAACCAAGCAGACTGGTTGTGACATTGAACATTTATACAGCCATGTACCATGATTGAGACTTTTTAATGGCGTTAAGTATATTAACTACATAACATAAGAAGAAAAGCAACATTCAGAGTAATATTCATTTTATTTTTTATTTAAAATGAAATCCATTTTTTTCAATAAATAAAGTACATGTAAATTTCTTCATTTAATTTTTCAAATGACACATTGTCTACAAAAACACAAATTTCTCACAGTCAGCATTTAATTGCAACAGTTCCATATATCCATGAATTATGGTCACTTAATCACTAAGTTTCTTTAGAGGGGAATTATGGTCACTTCTGAGGGGTAAAAAACTGAGCAATAGAAGTTTGCTTTCTTTTAGACATAATTTTAACAGCATCTGTTTCAATCCCTTCCTGAGCACATTCTAGGGAAGAAAACACTTCTGACAATTCCTTTTTCAAGCAAAATCCTTTAAGTTGTTCGAGCATTTTCAGTGCTACATTGTGTGAATTCACAACTGGTTCATCTTCTACAACTGTATCATCATCCTCACCATCCTCACCATCAGGGCAAATTTCTGGTTGTTCATCTTTTCTTAGTGCTGACTTAACAAGTTCTTCCTCCCAGTTGCTGTCAAGTTCTTCATGGATAGGAGCGTCTGAGTCTATAACTGAAAACTCTTGAGCCGACATTGCTTCCACTGTCTTAATCTTTCCATGAGCAGCGCGCATAATCTCAATCAGTTCAGTCAATGGGATATTGTCATTTTCAAACTCTTCTTCTGAAGAATCACAAGAGAAAGATATTCCAGCTTTGTGAAAACATTTCTGCACAGTTGCAAGACATTCACACTCTTTGAGATACTTTCTGCACTAACAGACTCTCCATCATCAATTTTAGTCAACACTGATCTTATCAAACGTTTTCTGTACAGAATTTTCATATGTTGAAGTATTCCCTGGTCTAGAGGCTGAAGAACTGATGTCGTGTTCTAGGGGAGAAAGCAGAGTTTCACATTGGATAGATTCATGTTCTCAGGGTGGGATGTAGCGTTGTCCAATAATAACAACACTTTGCGTCCCTGGTGTCTCATGCGTTTGTCAAATGACTTAATCCACTCAACAAACAAGTCTGTTGTCATCCATGCTTTCTTGTTCCATTTCCATTCCACTGGAAGTTGTTCTACATTAACGTGTTTAAAACATCTAGGGCGCTGACACTTTCCAATCATAAGAGGTTTTTCAAAATCCCCCATCATGTTTACACATATCATCACAGTGAGGCGCTCCTTTGACCGTTTACCCCCCTTGAACTCTTCCCCTCGGACACAAAGGCTCTTATCTGGTAATGCCCGGTAATACAGTCCGGTTTCATCCATGTTGTAAATATCCTCGGGCTTATATCCACTAATAATGTCAGGTACTCTCTCTAACCAGAGTTCAACAGTCTGCTGGTCAACACTACCACTTTCACCACAAATTGTCTGGTATGATATGCTGTGTCTATCACGAAATCTGTTCAGCCATCATTTGGAGGCTTTGAAGTCAGGAATCTCTGATTGTTTGGCAAACAATAATGCCTTCTCTTGTAGCATGGGACCACTCACACGTACACCAGCTTTCTGAACTTTCTGAAACCACTCCCACATAAGAATGTTGAGTTCCTCAACAGGAGAACGTTTACAGAGGCGCTTTCTATCACCACCGCCATTGGTTTCAAAGCCATCAAGAATCTCCGCCTTTCTCTTAAGTATCGTCTGAACCTAAAACAAAATAAAACAAATAATTTAGTCAAATTGAAAGAATCAATGTTGTCAAATTCTCACATGAAGCATTAAAATGATACATAATAAATTAATTCTGAATTTTTTTAAAACATAAATTGGACCATTAAACACGAAATCAATAGCATCTACATTTATCAGACAAGTTTTGTAACTGAAAGTCATTAATTGTTCATTAAGTGTCCATAAACACAAATTACCTGGGTCTTTCCAATATCAAAAAGCTCAGCAAGCTGACGCTGACTTTTTCCAGTACTCTGTTTAATCAGTTCAACTTTCTCTTTCAGATTTAATTCTTTGCGTTTACGTTTTTCCATTTTACATGAATTATCAGAAAGCTATGTCTTATTTGTTCAAAATATCATGAGATAGTGATTTTGAAGATACTGTATCAGTAGTGTTAACTTTATATGGTAATTAACACCAACCAGTAATTTACTCAAACGTATATTGCATAAATGAAAACATTGTCCAAAATTACGTACCATCCGAAAACGTGCTACAAACTGTCGTCGGTCTCATTATGCAGCACTCTTTAATCTAAGGATGAGCAAACTGTCGCCGATAACTTCAATCAATACATTGTCTTCGATAAACAACTGTACACCATGTTAAACCCTTGTAAAAGGTGTTAATCTATCAAAGCGTGTCAATTTATTTTGTTGTTCACACCTCGCTGATCAATACCGTAAAGTCGTAAAATTGTGTATACAACTGACAGGCGATTAAAGTGGTCTCATTAGCGGGACCTAAACGTGTAATAAACTGGTCGTTGGGCCAGATATGGTGGTCGTATTACGGAATAGCGAGTTGGTCGTAATATCGGAACCCGCGACCATTGAATTAAAGAACAAAAAAATCGGGTCCGAGAAAAAGTGGTCGTATTATGCGGACGGTCGTATTATCGGACCGGTTGTTAGGCGGAACTTTACTGTATGTTCAAAATTCCGCCAAAAACAAAAGGTTAAAGTATAGAATTCCGCCTAGAAATAAATTCTGCCCAGAATTTTGACAGTTCTCCGCCCAGAATTGAGTTGCCATGTGAGGCGGAATGGCACGGAATAACTGATTCCGTTCACTGTCCGCCCGGAAATAAGTGATTCCTTCCCAATTCCGTTCCATTTCCGCCCAGAATCCGTGCCAATATTTCGTACGGGAACTGTGCACAGTTGGTATTTTTTGTTGCACTTAAGGAAATCATTGCATATGTGGATTTCTATTATATGACCACACTTGTACATTAATTCGACAAGAGTCAAAGTTAATTGGATTAGAGACAAAGATAAATTTATATAATCACTCTACTGTGAATTTATGCTAATTTGTCTTAGTAATACTCGTGTTAGTTTGTTTTAAATATATTTCCTGCAAAGTAATGAACACAATTATTACAATGTTGCAAATACAAATGTATAACAGTTGCTCATGGCATAGGCATTATTCTAATTACTGTAAACCTGACAAGGTTAATGTTTTAAAACCAGATGATCATAATATTGTTTGCCTTATCAACTGTATCTAAAGTAGATCTAGAGGTTTTGATAGTCAACTCTGGATGAAATTGTCCAGCGTTGGAATTAAAAAGTATTTCTTGATATTTAGTACCAGTCACAAACAATTATATTGTGTTAACCAGATAAATTGATATGTAACCAGTGTGTGATACAATACGGACTGGTGAACTATACCGAAACAGACTACATGTATACTGTCTATGACTAAATCACACTACAGAGTTATTTGAATCCATTGTGCAGTGATCTCCCCTGACTGTGAGGTATCAGAGTTACTGGAGTTTAGTGTAATCAAGCAACTGGCAATATAAACAATTCGGCAATATCTTTATGTTTCACAATAATCTTAACCTTCAGATTGCAACAACATTGCTAGCTTCAGGGTGCACTGACCACTTTTTTGTCAAGATATTTCTTGTTTAAAATGACATACAAGTTTACTGGCATGTTTATCTGGACATATTCCATCCATTTATAAGTGATTGGCTAACCAAAACATGTGCTGTAGAAATCTACCATCAGACATAGTGTGTATTGTAAAACCTCAATAATATTGAGGTTGCAAAAGAACAAACCAGTGAAAATGGACTTGAAAAGTGTGGCCTAAATGTTGAGGTGGTCTTACTATTGAGGTGGTCTTTAAATATGAGATTTTACTGTACGCAACAATACTTTAATTAACCTTGAACCAACAATTCAGTATTCCGCAGACGATAATTTAGAACAATGTTTATTTAGGTGTAAATTACATAAAAGTAGTCGTCCTTTAACTAACACCTGAATAGTCATTTTAAGTTATGTTTTCCCAAGACAGTGCATTGACCATACCCTACATCAGTGTATATTGATACCAATGTGTTTATACTTTCACAACAGTAATATAGGAGTAGTCTATTTACTACTTTGTAGAATTAAATAGTTCCAACTAGATGAGGGATTAATTATCCCAGACTAGCTTTTTCATCAAAAGGTATTTGCATTGACTTAAATCATACTCGCTGGTTGTTTTGATTGTCAATACTTGTATATATTAGATGGTTTATAGAAGAGTGCATATTGTAATCAAGAATCAGATCAGGTTTTATAAAACAGGTATCAGTGTGTATTGTGTGATCAATTTCAACATGTTTTTGTTCTCTCACATTTGTTACTGACTCATTCATTGGTCCTAAGATTTGGTTTTGTCCAATCAGATTTATCAACATTTTGGTGGGAAACCATTAGTTGTTTGTGACCAGCAGGACTTAATTGCACACTTGGACAATTGGTGATTGGACTTTTGGATATGCTTATTATTTAATTATGGATTGTGTGTTGTTTAACAGTTAGTACATTTTTATATTTCTCATTGAATTGGCTGATTTTGTAGTTTTTTTATCATAGCTTGTCTGATGATGGTGGACATAGGCAATTTCTTGTGGAGTTGTTTTATCATAGCTTGTCTGATGATGGTGGACATAGCCAATTTCTTGTGGAGTTGTTTTATCATAGCTTGTCTGATGACGGTGGACATAGGCAGTGTCTTGTGGAGTTGTTTTATCATAGTTTGTCTGATGACGGTGGACATAGGCAGTGTCTTGTGGAGTTGTTTTATCATAGCTTGTCTGATGACGGTGGACATAGGCAGTGTCTTGTGGAGTTGTTTTATCATAGCTTGTCTGATGACGGTGGACATAGGCAGTGTCTTGTGGAGTTGTTTTATCATAGCTTGTCTGATGATGGTGGACATAGGCAGTGTCTTGTGGAGTTGTTTTATCATAGCTTGTCTGATGATGGTGGACATAGGCAGTCTTGTGGAGTTGTTTTATCATAGCTTGTCTGATGACGGTGGACATAGGCAGTGTCTTGTGGAGTTGTTTTATCATAGCTTGTCTGATGACGGTGGACATAGGCAGTGTCTTGTGGAGTTGTTTTATCATTGTTATTAACCCATGTTACAGCCTGAAAATGTGTTGATATACAATTGCAGACAAACTCCCTATTATTTTATGAGTTTCTTTAATCATGGGAATGTTGTGATCAACATGCCTAACAAATGTAGGTTGTTCTAAGGATGCCTGGGTATTTTTCCTTTCTTATTACATCCACATAGTATTTGCATCAATACAGTTTGCAACTTATTTTATTGACATGCCTGGTTTTCGCTTGTATTTTATTTTGTTTTTAGGGCATAACTATATATGATTTATGATTTTATACATGCTTGTTATTAGTCTATTTCAAATAGTCTTTATTTGAATCTATTTCAGGACCCATGGTAATGTTGTATGATGTTCTACCCATTCCTGATGGTTACCTGTATTTTCTACCAAAAATGGTTCACTTCTTTATCACGGGAACAACATACATAAAAGATAGAAGAAACAGTGACTGTGACTGGTTTACTCAACTGTGGTGAAAGTTTTTACTTTGTTTCTATTTGCAGTACACCAGAGGCTAAGGTTTCACTGAAGTTTCCATGCTACCGCTCGTGATCGCGTCATCAGATTGTTTTGTATTTGTTGATTTATTTTGCATTTTCATGTGTTATGTGTGTTCCATGTGTTTGATATGTCCAATGCTTTTCTACTTTTTTTTAAACTCTGATAGTTAATTTAAGTTTCAGAAATGATAATAGTAGCAAATTATGTTGATTTTCAATTTCCATTCTGACTAATTCTGCTTTTAAGGAATAAGTTTTAAATTTTTTATTTCAGCTTTTAAAGAAGTTTGAAACTTTTGATTACATTTATAGAACAGTTAATTTTAACTTTGTAATAATTACTGACATTGATTGTATATTATGTTTATTTAAGTTTCTGTTCCCTTGCATCCTGAGCAAATGATGTGTTTTTTGTGATTTTGTTGTATTTGTTTATTGATTTTGCATTTTCATGTGTGTTCCACTTGTTTGATATGTCTAATTCTGTTTCTTTCTTTTTCTAGCCGCCTTCATCTCGGTGATGGAGAACGTCGTATTGGCGCATGCTACCGCTCGTGATCGCGTCATCAGATTGTTTTGTATTTTTTGATTTATTTTGCATTTTCATGTGTTATGTGTGTTCCATGTGTTTGATATGTCCAATGCTTTTCTACTTTTTTTCAAACTCTGATAGTTAATTTAAGTTTCAGAAATGATAATAGTAGCAAATTATGTTGATTTTCAATTTCCATTCTGACTAATTCTGCTTTTAAGGAATAAGTTTTAAATTTTTTATTTCAGCTTTTAAAGAAGTTTGAAACTTTCGATTACATTTATAGAACAGTCAATTTTAACTTTGTAATAATTACTGACATTGATTGTATATTATGTTTATTTAAGTTTCTGTTCCCTTGCATCCTGAGCAAATGATGTGTTTTTTGTGATTTTGTTGTATTTGTTTATTGATTTTGCATTTTCATGTGTGTTCCACTTGTTTGATATGTCTAATTCTGTTTCTTTCTTTTTCTAGCCGCCTTCATCTCGGTGATGGAGAACGTCGTATCGGCGCATGCTAATATACCGCTCGCGATCGCGTCATCAGATTGTTTTGTATTTGTTGATTGATTTTGCATTTTTATGTGTGTTCCAATTGTTTGATATGTCTAATTCCGTTTCTTTCTTTTTCTAGCCGCCTTCATCTCGGTGATGGAGAACGTCGTATTGGCGCATGCTACCTCTCGTGATCGCGTCATCAGATTGTTTTGTATTTTTTGATTTATTTTGCATTTTCATGTGTTATGTTATGTGTGTTCCATGTGTTTGATATGTCCAATGCTTTTCTACTTTTTTTCAAACTCTGATAGTTAATTTAAGTTTCAGAAATGATAATAGTAGCAAATTATGTTGATTTTCAATTTCCATTCTGACTAATTCTGCTTTTAAGGAATAAGTTTTAAATTTTTTATTTCAGCTTTTAAAGAAGTTTGAAACTTTTGATTACATTTATAGAACAGTTAATTTTAACTTTGTAATAATTACTGACATTGATTGTATATTATGTTTATTTAAGTTTCTGTTCCCTTGCATCCTGAGCAAATGATGTGTTTTTTGTGATTTTGTTGTATTTGTTTATTGATTTTGCATTTTCATGTGTGTTCCACTTGTTTGATATGTCTAATTCTGTTTCTTTCTTTTTCTAGCCGCCTTCATCTCGGTGATGGAGAACGTCGTATTGGCGCATGCTACCGCTCGTGATCGCGTCATCAGATTGTTTTGTATTTTTTGATTTATTTTGCATTTTCATGTGTTATGTGTGTTCCATGTGTTTGATATGTCCAATGCTTTTCTACTTTTTTTCAAACTCTGATAGTTAATTTAAGTTTCAGAAATGATAATAGTAGCAAATTATGTTGATTTTCAATTTCCATTCTGACTAATTCTGCTTTTAAGGAATAAGTTTTAAATTTTTTATTTCAGCTTTTAAAGAAGTTTGAAACTTTCGATTACATTTATAGAACAGTTAATTTTAACTTTGTAATAATTACTGACATTGATTGTATATTATGTTTATTTAAGTTTCTGTTCCCTTGCATCCTGAGCAAATGATGTGTTTTTTGTGATTTTGTTGTATTTGTTTATTGATTTTGCATTTTCATGTGTGTTCCACTTGTTTGATATGTCTAATTCTGTTTCTTTCTTTTTCTAGCCGCCTTCATCTCGGTGATGGAGAACGTCGTATCGGCGCATGCTAATATACCGCTCGCGATCGCGTCATCAGATTGTTTTGTATTTGTTGATTGATTTTGCATTTTTATGTGTGTTCCAATTGTTTGATATGTCTAATTCCGTTTCTTTCTTTTTCTAGCCGCCTTCATCTCGGTGATGGAGAACGTCGTATTGGCGCATGCTACCTCTCGTGATCGCGTCATCAGATTGTTTTGTATTTTTTGATTTATTTTGCATTTTCATGTGTTATGTTATGTGTGTTCCATGTGTTTGATATGTCCAATGCTTTTCTACTTTTTTTCAAACTCTGATAGTTAATTTAAGTTTCAGAAATGATAATAGTAGCAAATTATGTTGATTTTCAATTTCCATTCTGACTAATTCTGCTTTTAAGGAATAAGTTTTAAATTTTTTATTTCAGCTTTTAAAGAAGTTTGAAACTTTTGATTACATTTATAGAACAGTTAATTTTAACTTTGTAATAATTACTGACATTGATTGTATATTATGTTTATTTAAGTTTCTGTTCCCTTGCATCCTGAGCAAATGATGTGTTTTTTGTGATTTTGTTGTATTTGTTTATTGATTTTGCATTTTCATGTGTGTTCCACTTGTTTGATATGTCTAATTCTGTTTCTTTCTTTTTCTAGCCGCCTTCATCTCGGTGATGGAGAACGTCGTATTGGCGCATGCTACCGCTCGTGATCGCGTCATCAGATTGTTTTGTATTTTTTGATTTATTTTGCATTTTCATGTGTTATGTGTGTTCCATGTGTTTGATATGTCCAATGCTTTTCTACTTTTTTTCAAACTCTGATAGTTAATTTAAGTTTCAGAAATGATAATAGTAGCAAATTATGTTGATTTTCAATTTCCATTCTGACTAATTCTGCTTTTAAGGAATAAGTTTTAAATTTTTTATTTCAGCTTTTAAAGAAGTTTGAAACTTTCGATTACATTTATAGAACAGTTAATTTTAACTTTGTAATAATTACTGACATTGATTGTATATTATGTTTATTTAAGTTTCTGTTCCCTTGCATCCTGAGCAAATGATGTGTTTTTTGTGATTTTGTTGTATTTGTTTATTGATTTTGCATTTTCATGTGTGTTCCACTTGTTTGATATGTCTAATTCTGTTTCTTTCTTTTTCTAGCCGCCTTCATCTCGGTGATGGAGAACGTCGTATCGGCGCATGCTAATATACCGCTCGCGATCGCGTCATCAGATTGTTTTGTATTTGTTGATTGATTTTGCATTTTTATGTGTGTTCCAATTGTTTGATATGTCTAATTCCGTTTCTTTCTTTTTCTAGCCGCCTTCATCTCGGTGATGGAGAACGTCGTATTGGCGCATGCTACCTCTCGTGATCGCGTCATCAGATTGTTTTGTATTTTTTGATTTATTTTGCATTTGCATGTGTTATGTTATGTGTGTTCCATGTGTTTGATATGTCCAATGCTTTTCTACTTTTTTTCAAACTCTGATAGTTAATTTAAGTTTCAGAAATGATAATAGTAGCAAATTATGTTGATTTTCAATTTCCATTCTGACTAATTCTGCTTTTAAGGAATAAGTTTTAAATTTTTTATTTCAGCTTTTAAAGAAGTTTGAAACTTTTGATTACATTTATAGAACAGTTAATTTTAACTTTGTAATAATTACTGACATTGATTGTATATTATGTTTATTTAAGTTTCTGTTCCCTTGCATCCTGAGCAAATGATGTGTTTTTTGTGATTTTGTTGTATTTGTTTATTGATTTTGCATTTTCATGTGTGTTCCACTTGTTTGATATGTCTAATTCTGTTTCTTTCTTTTTCTAGCCGCCTTCATCTCGGTGATGGAGAACGTCGTATTGGCGCATGCTACCGCTCGTGATCGCGTCATCAGATTGTTTTGTATTTTTTGATTTATTTTGCATTTTCATGTGTTATGTGTGTTCCATGTGTTTGATATGTCCAATGCTTTTCTACTTTTTTTCAAACTCTGATAGTTAATTTAAGTTTCAGAAATGATAATAGTAGCAAATTATGTTGATTTTCAATTTCCATTCTGACTAATTCTGCTTTTAAGGAATAAGTTTTAAATTTTTTATTTCAGCTTTTAAAGAAGTTTGAAACTTTCGATTACATTTATAGAACAGTTAATTTTAACTTTGTAATAATTACTGACATTGATTGTATATTATGTTTATTTAAGTTTCTGTTCCCTTGCATCCTGAGCAAATGATGTGTTTTTTGTGATTTTGTTGTATTTGTTTATTGATTTTGCATTTTCATGTGTGTTCCACTTGTTTGATATGTCTAATTCTGTTTCTTTCTTTTTCTAGCCGCCTTCATCTCGGTGATGGAGAACGTCGTATCGGCGCATGCTAATATACCGCTCGCGATCGCGTCATCAGATTGTTTTGCATTTTTATGTGTGTTCCAATTGTTTGATATGTCTAATTCCGTTTCTTTCTTTTTCTAGCCGCCTTCATCTCGGTGATGGAGAACGTCGTATTGGCGCATGCTACCTCTCGTGATCGCGTCATCAGATTGTTTTGTATTTTTTGATTTATTTTGCATTTTCATGTGTTATGTTATGTGTGTTCCATGTGTTTGATATGTCCAATTCTTTTCTACTTTTTTTCAAACTCTGATAGTTAATTTAAGTTTCAGAAATGATAATAGTAGCAAATTATGTTGATTTTCAATTTCCATTCTGACTAATTCTGCTTTTAAGGAATAAGTTTTAAATTTTTTATTTCAGCTTTTAAAGAAGTTTGAAACTTTTGATTACATTTATAGAACAGTTAATTTTAACTTTGTAATAATTACTGACATTGATTGTATATTATGTTTATTTAAGTTTCTGTTCCCTTGCATCCTGAGCAAATGATGTGTTTTTTGTGATTTTGTTGTATTTGTTTATTGATTTTGCATTTTCATGTGTGTTCCACTTGTTTGATATGTCTAATTCTGTTTCTTTCTTTTTCTAGCCGCCTTCATCTCGGTGATGGAGAACGTCGTATCGGCGCATGCTAATATACCGCTCGCGATCGCGTCATCAGATTGTTTTGTATTTGTTGATTGATTTTGCATTTTTATGTGTGTTCCAATTGTTTGATATGTCTAATTCCGTTTCTTTCTTTTTCTAGCCGCCTTCATCTCGGTGATGGAGAACGTCGTATTGGCGCATGCTACCTCTC
Source organism: Mactromeris polynyma (assembly GCA_032209605.1). Classification (NCBI taxonomy): domain Eukaryota; kingdom Metazoa; phylum Mollusca; class Bivalvia; order Venerida; family Mactridae; genus Mactromeris; species Mactromeris polynyma. The sequence goes on from JASFXZ010000054.1 coordinate 1,295,131, forward strand.
GTGATCGCGTCATCAGATTGTTTTGTATTTTTTGATTTATTTTGCATTTTCATGTGTTATGTTATGTGTGTTCCATGTGTTTGATATGTCCAATGCTTTTCTACTTTTTTTCAAACTCTGATAGTTAATTTAAGTTTCAGAAATGATAATAGTAGCAAATTATGTTGATTTTCAATTTCCATTCTGACTAATTCTGCTTTTAAGGAATAAGTTTTAAATTTTTTATTTCAGCTTTTAAAGAAGTTTGAAACTTTTGATTACATTTATAGAACAGTTAATTTTAACTTTGTAATAATTACTGACATTGATTGTATATTATGTTTATTTAAGTTTCTGTTCCCTTGCATCCTGAGCAAATGATGTGTTTTTTGTGATTTTGTTGTATTTGTTTATTGATTTTGCATTTTCATGTGTGTTCCACTTGTTTGATATGTCTAATTCTGTTTCTTTCTTTTTCTAGCCGCCTTCATCTCGGTGATGGAGAACGTCGTATTGGCGCATGCTACCGCTCGTGATCGCGTCATCAGATTGTTTTGTATTTTTTGATTTATTTTGCATTTTCATGTGTTATGTGTGTTCCATGTGTTTGATATGTCCAATGCTTTTCTACTTTTTTTCAAACTCTGATAGTTAATTTAAGTTTCAGAAATGATAATAGTAGCAAATTATGTTGATTTTCAATTTCCATTCTGACTAATTCTGCTTTTAAGGAATAAGTTTTAAATTTTTTATTTCAGCTTTTAAAGAAGTTTGAAACTTTCGATTACATTTATAGAACAGTTAATTTTAACTTTGTAATAATTACTGACATTGATTGTATATTATGTTTATTTAAGTTTCTGTTCCCTTGCATCCTGAGCAAATGATGTGTTTTTTGTGATTTTGTTGTATTTGTTTATTGATTTTGCATTTTCATGTGTGTTCCACTTGTTTGATATGTCTAATTCTGTTTCTTTCTTTTTCTAGCCGCCTTCATCTCGGTGATGGAGAACGTCGTATCGGCGCATGCTAATATACCGCTCGCGATCGCGTCATCAGATTGTTTTGTATTTGTTGATTGATTTTGCATTTTTATGTGTGTTCCAATTGTTTGATATGTCTAATTCCGTTTCTTTCTTTTTCTAGCCGCCTTCATCTCGGTGATGGAGAACGTCGTATTGGCGCATGCTACCTCTCGTGATCGCGTCATCAGATTGTTTTGTATTTTTTGATTTATTTTGCATTTGCATGTGTTATGTTATGTGTGTTCCATGTGTTTGATATGTCCAATGCTTTTCTACTTTTTTTCAAACTCTGATAGTTAATTTAAGTTTCAGAAATGATAATAGTAGCAAATTATGTTGATTTTCAATTTCCATTCTGACTAATTCTGCTTTTAAGGAATAAGTTTTAAATTTTTTATTTCAGCTTTTAAAGAAGTTTGAAACTTTTGATTACATTTATAGAACAGTTAATTTTAACTTTGTAATAATTACTGACATTGATTGTATATTATGTTTATTTAAGTTTCTGTTCCCTTGCATCCTGAGCAAATGATGTGTTTTTTGTGATTTTGTTGTATTTGTTTATTGATTTTGCATTTTCATGTGTGTTCCACTTGTTTGATATGTCTAATTCTGTTTCTTTCTTTTTCTAGCCGCCTTCATCTCGGTGATGGAGAACGTCGTATTGGCGCATGCTACCGCTCGTGATCGCGTCATCAGATTGTTTTGTATTTTTTGATTTATTTTGCATTTTCATGTGTTATGTGTGTTCCATGTGTTTGATATGTCCAATGCTTTTCTACTTTTTTTCAAACTCTGATAGTTAATTTAAGTTTCAGAAATGATAATAGTAGCAAATTATGTTGATTTTCAATTTCCATTCTGACTAATTCTGCTTTTAAGGAATAAGTTTTAAATTTTTTATTTCAGCTTTTAAAGAAGTTTGAAACTTTCGATTACATTTATAGAACAGTTAATTTTAACTTTGTAATAATTACTGACATTGATTGTATATTATGTTTATTTAAGTTTCTGTTCCCTTGCATCCTGAGCAAATGATGTGTTTTTTGTGATTTTGTTGTATTTGTTTATTGATTTTGCATTTTCATGTGTGTTCCACTTGTTTGATATGTCTAATTCTGTTTCTTTCTTTTTCTAGCCGCCTTCATCTCGGTGATGGAGAACGTCGTATCGGCGCATGCTAATATACCGCTCGCGATCGCGTCATCAGATTGTTTTGCATTTTTATGTGTGTTCCAATTGTTTGATATGTCTAATTCCGTTTCTTTCTTTTTCTAGCCGCCTTCATCTCGGTGATGGAGAACGTCGTATTGGCGCATGCTACCTCTCGTGATCGCGTCATCAGATTGTTTTGTATTTTTTGATTTATTTTGCATTTTCATGTGTTATGTTATGTGTGTTCCATGTGTTTGATATGTCCAATTCTTTTCTACTTTTTTTCAAACTCTGATAGTTAATTTAAGTTTCAGAAATGATAATAGTAGCAAATTATGTTGATTTTCAATTTCCATTCTGACTAATTCTGCTTTTAAGGAATAAGTTTTAAATTTTTTATTTCAGCTTTTAAAGAAGTTTGAAACTTTTGATTACATTTATAGAACAGTTAATTTTAACTTTGTAATAATTACTGACATTGATTGTATATTATGTTTATTTAAGTTTCTGTTCCCTTGCATCCTGAGCAAATGATGTGTTTTTTGTGATTTTGTTGTATTTGTTTATTGATTTTGCATTTTCATGTGTGTTCCACTTGTTTGATATGTCTAATTCTGTTTCTTTCTTTTTCTAGCCGCCTTCATCTCGGTGATGGAGAACGTCGTATCGGCGCATGCTAATATACCGCTCGCGATCGCGTCATCAGATTGTTTTGTATTTGTTGATTGATTTTGCATTTTTATGTGTGTTCCAATTGTTTGATATGTCTAATTCCGTTTCTTTCTTTTTCTAGCCGCCTTCATCTCGGTGATGGAGAACGTCGTATCGGCGCATGCTAATATACCGCTCGCGATCGCGTCATCAGATTGTTTTGTATTTGTTGATTGATTTTGCATTTTTATGTGTGTTCCAATTGTTTGATATGTCTAATTCCGTTTCTTTCTTTTTCTAGCCGCCTTCATCTCGGTGATGGAGAACGTCGTATTGGCGCATGCTACCTCTCGTGATCGCGTCATCAGATTGTTTTGTATTTTTTGATTTATTTTGCATTTTCATGTGTTATGTTATGTGTGTTCCATGTGTTTGATATGTCCAATGCTTTTCTACTTTTTTTCAAACTCTGATAGTTAATTTAAGTTTCAGAAATGATAATAGTAGCAAATTATGTTGATTTTCAATTTCCATTCTGACTAATTCTGCTTTTAAGGAATAAGTTTTAAATTTTTTATTTCAGCTTTTAAAGAAGTTTGAAACTTTCGATTACATTTATAGAACAGTTAATTTTAACTTTGTAATAATTACTGACATTGATTGTATATTATGTTTATTTAAGTTTCTGTTCCCTTGCATCCTGAGCAAATGATGTGTTTTTTGTGATTTTGTTGTATTTGTTTATTGATTTTGCATTTTCATGTGTGTTCCACTTGTTTGATATGTCTAATTCTGTTTCTTTCTTTTTCTAGCCGCCTTCATCTCGGTGATGGAGAACGTCGTATCGGCGCATGCTAATATACCGCTCGCGATCGCGTCATCAGATTGTTTTGCATTTTTATGTGTGTTCCAATTGTTTGATATGTCTAATTCCGTTTCTTTCTTTTTCTAGCCGCCTTCATCTCGGTGATGGAGAACGTCGTATTGGCGCATGCTACCTCTCGTGATCGCGTCATCAGATTGTTTTGTATTTTTTGATTTATTTTGCATTTTCATGTGTTATGTTATGTGTGTTCCATGTGTTTGATATGTCCAATTCTTTTCTACTTTTTTTCAAACTCTGATAGTTAATTTAAGTTTCAGAAATGATAATAGTAGCAAATTATGTTGATTTTCAATTTCCATTCTGACTAATTCTGCTTTTAAGGAATAAGTTTTAAATTTTTTATTTCAGCTTTTAAAGAAGTTTGAAACTTTTGATTACATTTATAGAACAGTTAATTTTAACTTTGTAATAATTACTGACATTGATTGTATATTATGTTTATTTAAGTTTCTGTTCCCTTGCATCCTGAGCAAATGATGTGTTTTTTGTGATTTTGTTGTATTTGTTTATTGATTTTGCATTTTCATGTGTGTTCCACTTGTTTGATATGTCTAATTCTGTTTCTTTCTTTTTCTAGCCGCCTTCATCTCGGTGATGGAGAACGTCGTATCGGCGCATGCTAATATACCGCTCGCGATCGCGTCATCAGATTGTTTTGTATTTGTTGATTGATTTTGCATTTTTATGTGTGTTCCAATTGTTTGATATGTCTAATTCCGTTTCTTTCTTTTTCTAGCCGCCTTCATCTCGGTGATGGAGAACGTCGTATTGGCGCATGCTACCTCTCGTGATCGCGTCATCAGATTGTTTTGTATTTTTTGATTTATTTTGCATTTTCATGTGTTATGTTATGTGTGTTCCATGTGTTTGATATGTCCAATGCTTTTCTACTTTTTTTCAAACTCTGATAGTTAATTTAAGTTTCAGAAATGATAATAGTAGCAAATTATGTTGATTTTCAATTTCCATTCTGACTAATTCTGCTTTTAAGGAATAAGTTTTAAATTTTTTATTTCAGCTTTTAAAGAAGTTTGAAACTTTTGATTACATTTATAGAACAGTTAATTTTAACTTTGTAATAATTACTGACATTGATTGTATATTATGTTTATTTAAGTTTCTGTTCCCTTGCATCCTGAGCAAATGATGTGTTTTTTGTGATTTTGTTGTATTTGTTTATTGATTTTGCATTTTCATGTGTGTTCCACTTGTTTGATATGTCTAATTCTGTTTCTTTCTTTTTCTAGCCGCCTTCATCTCGGTGATGGAGAACGTCGTATTGGCGCATGCTACCGCTCGTGATCGCGTCATCAGATTGTTTTGTATTTTTTGATTTATTTTGCATTTTCATGTGTTATGTGTGTTCCATGTGTTTGATATGTCCAATGCTTTTCTACTTTTTTTCAAACTCTGATAGTTAATTTAAGTTTCAGAAATGATAATAGTAGCAAATTATGTTGATTTTCAATTTCCATTCTGACTAATTCTGCTTTTAAGGAATAAGTTTTAAATTTTTTATTTCAGCTTTTAAAGAAGTTTGAAACTTTCGATTACATTTATAGAACAGTTAATTTTAACTTTGTAATAATTACTGACATTGATTGTATATTATGTTTATTTAAGTTTCTGTTCCCTTGCATCCTGAGCAAATGATGTGTTTTTTGTGATTTTGTTGTATTTGTTTATTGATTTTGCATTTTCATGTGTGTTCCACTTGTTTGATATGTCTAATTCTGTTTCTTTCTTTTTCTAGCCGCCTTCATCTCGGTGATGGAGAACGTCGTATCGGCGCATGCTAATATACCGCTCGCGATCGCGTCATCAGATTGTTTTGTATTTGTTGATTGATTTTGCATTTTTATGTGTGTTCCAATTGTTTGATATGTCTAATTCCGTTTCTTTCTTTTTCTAGCCGCCTTCATCTCGGTGATGGAGAACGTCGTATTGGCGCATGCTACCTCTCGTGATCGCGTCATCAGATTGTTTTGTATTTTTTGATTTATTTTGCATTTGCATGTGTTATGTTATGTGTGTTCCATGTGTTTGATATGTCCAATGCTTTTCTACTTTTTTTCAAACTCTGATAGTTAATTTAAGTTTCAGAAATGATAATAGTAGCAAATTATGTTGATTTTCAATTTCCATTCTGACTAATTCTGCTTTTAAGGAATAAGTTTTAAATTTTTTATTTCAGCTTTTAAAGAAGTTTGAAACTTTTGATTACATTTATAGAACAGTTAATTTTAACTTTGTAATAATTACTGACATTGATTGTATATTATGTTTATTTAAGTTTCTGTTCCCTTGCATCCTGAGCAAATGATGTGTTTTTTGTGATTTTGTTGTATTTGTTTATTGATTTTGCATTTTCATGTGTGTTCCACTTGTTTGATATGTCTAATTCTGTTTCTTTCTTTTTCTAGCCGCCTTCATCTCGGTGATGGAGAACGTCGTATTGGCGCATGCTACCGCTCGTGATCGCGTCATCAGATTGTTTTGTATTTTTTGATTTATTTTGCATTTTCATGTGTTATGTGTGTTCCATGTGTTTGATATGTCCAATGCTTTTCTACTTTTTTTCAAACTCTGATAGTTAATTTAAGTTTCAGAAATGATAATAGTAGCAAATTATGTTGATTTTCAATTTCCATTCTGACTAATTCTGCTTTTAAGGAATAAGTTTTAAATTTTTTATTTCAGCTTTTAAAGAAGTTTGAAACTTTCGATTACATTTATAGAACAGTTAATTTTAACTTTGTAATAATTACTGACATTGATTGTATATTATGTTTATTTAAGTTTCTGTTCCCTTGCATCCTGAGCAAATGATGTGTTTTTTGTGATTTTGTTGTATTTGTTTATTGATTTTGCATTTTCATGTGTGTTCCACTTGTTTGATATGTCTAATTCTGTTTCTTTCTTTTTCTAGCCGCCTTCATCTCGGTGATGGAGAACGTCGTATCGGCGCATGCTAATATACCGCTCGCGATCGCGTCATCAGATTGTTTTGCATTTTTATGTGTGTTCCAATTGTTTGATATGTCTAATTCCGTTTCTTTCTTTTTCTAGCCGCCTTCATCTCGGTGATGGAGAACGTCGTATTGGCGCATGCTACCTCTCGTGATCGCGTCATCAGATTGTTTTGTATTTTTTGATTTATTTTGCATTTTCATGTGTTATGTTATGTGTGTTCCATGTGTTTGATATGTCCAATTCTTTTCTACTTTTTTTCAAACTCTGATAGTTAATTTAAGTTTCAGAAATGATAATAGTAGCAAATTATGTTGATTTTCAATTTCCATTCTGACTAATTCTGCTTTTAAGGAATAAGTTTTAAATTTTTTATTTCAGCTTTTAAAGAAGTTTGAAACTTTTGATTACATTTATAGAACAGTTAATTTTAACTTTGTAATAATTACTGACATTGATTGTATATTATGTTTATTTAAGTTTCTGTTCCCTTGCATCCTGAGCAAATGATGTTTTTTTTGTGATTTTGTTGTATTTGTTTATTGATTTTGCATTTTCATGTGTGTTCCACTTGTTTGATATGTCTAATTCTGTTTCTTTCTTTTTCTAGCCGCCTTCATCTCGGTGATGGAGAACGTCGTATCGGCGCATGCTAATATACCGCTCGCGATCGCGTCATCAGATTGTTTTGTATTTGTTGATTGATTTTGCATTTTTATGTGTGTTCCAATTGTTTGATATGTCTAATTCCGTTTCTTTCTTTTTCTAGCCGCCTTCATCTCGGTGATGGAGAACGTCGTATCGGCGCATGCTAATATACCGCTCGCGATCGCGTCATCAGATTGTTTTGTATTTGTTGATTGATTTTGCATTTTTATGTGTGTTCCAATTGTTTGATATGTCTAATTCCGTTTCTTTCTTTTTCTAGCCGCCTTCATCTCGGTGATGGAGAACGTCGTATTGGCGCATGCTACCTCTCGTGATCGCGTCATCAGATTGTTTTGTATTTTTTGATTTATTTTGCATTTTCATGTGTTATGTTATGTGTGTTCCATGTGTTTGATATGTCCAATGCTTTTCTACTTTTTTTCAAACTCTGATAGTTAATTTAAGTTTCAGAAATGATAATAGTAGCAAATTATGTTGATTTTCAATTTCCATTCTGACTAATTCTGCTTTTAAGGAATAAGTTTTAAATTTTTTATTTCAGCTTTTAAAGAAGTTTGAAACTTTTGATTACATTTATAGAACAGTTAATTTTAACTTTGTAATAATTACTGACATTGATTGTATATTATGTTTATTTAAGTTTCTGTTCCCTTGCATCCTGAGCAAATGATGTGTTTTTTGTGATTTTGTTGTATTTGTTTATTGATTTTGCATTTTCATGAGTGTTCCACTTGTTTGATATGTCTAATTCTGTTTCTTTCTTTTTCTAGCCGCCTTCATCTCGGTGATGGAGAACGTCGTATTGGCGCATGCTACCGCTCGTGATCGCGTCATCAGATTGTTTTGTATTTTTTGATTTATTTTGCATTTTCATGTGTTATGTGTGTTCCATGTGTTTGATATGTCCAATGCTTTTCTACTTTTTTTCAAACTCTGATAGTTAATTTAAGTTTCAGAAATGATAATAGTAGCAAATTATGTTGATTTTCAATTTCCATTCTGACTAATTCTGCTTTTAAGGAATAAGTTTTAAATTTTTTATTTCAGCTTTTAAAGAAGTTTGAAACTTTCGATTACATTTATAGAACAGTTAATTTTAACTTTGTAATAATTACTGACATTGATTGTATATTATGTTTATTTAAGTTTCTGTTCCCTTGCATCCTGAGCAAATGATGTGTTTTTTGTGATTTTGTTGTATTTGTTTATTGATTTTGCATTTTCATGTGTGTTCCACTTGTTTGATATGTCTAATTCTGTTTCTTTCTTTTTCTAGCCGCCTTCATCTCGGTGATGGAGAACGTCGTATCGGCGCATGCTAATATACCGCTCGCGATCGCGTCATCAGATTGTTTTGTATTTGTTGATTGATTTTGCATTTTTATGTGTGTTCCAATTGTTTGATATGTCTAATTCCGTTTCTTTCTTTTTCTAGCCGCCTTCATCTCGGTGATGGAGAACGTCGTATTGGCGCATGCTACCTCTCGTGATCGCGTCATCAGATTGTTTTGTATTTTTTGATTTATTTTGCATTTGCATGTGTTATGTTATGTGTGTTCCATGTGTTTGATATGTCCAATGCTTTTCTACTTTTTTTCAAACTCTGATAGTTAATTTAAGTTTCAGAAATGATAATAGTAGCAAATTATGTTGATTTTCAATTTCCATTCTGACTAATTCTGCTTTTAAGGAATAAGTTTTAAATTTTTTATTTCAGCTTTTAAAGAAGTTTGAAACTTTTGATTACATTTATAGAACAGTTAATTTTAACTTTGTAATAATTACTGACATTGATTGTATATTATGTTTATTTAAGTTTCTGTTCCCTTGCATCCTGATCAAATGATGTGTTTTTTGTGATTTTGTTGTATTTGTTTATTGATTTTGCATTTTCATGTGTGTTCCACTTGTTTGATATGTCTAATTCTGTTTCTTTCTTTTTCTAGCCGCCTTCATCTCGGTGATGGAGAACGTCGTATCGGCGCATGCTAATATACCGCTCGCGATCGCGTCATCAGATTGTTTTGTATTTGTTGATTGATTTTGCATTTTTATGTGTGTTCCAATTGTTTGATATGTCTAATTCCGTTTCTTTCTTTTTCTAGCCGCCTTCATCTCGGTGATGGAGAACGTCGTATTGGCGCATGCTACCTCTCGTGATCGCGTCATCAGATTGTTTTGTATTTTTTGATTTATTTTGCATTTGCATGTGTTATGTTATGTGTGTTCCATGTGTTTGATATGTCCAATGCTTTTCTACTTTTTTTCAAACTCTGATAGTTAATTTAAGTTTCAGAAATGATAATAGTAGCAAATTATGTTGATTTTCAATTTCCATTCTGACTAATTCTGCTTTTAAGGAATAAGTTTTAAATTTTTTATTTCAGCTTTTAAAGAAGTTTGAAACTTTTGATTACATTTATAGAACAGTTAATTTTAACTTTGTAATAATTACTGACATTGATTGTATATTATGTTTATTTAAGTTTCTGTTCCCTTGCATCCTGAGCAAATGATGTGTTTTTTGTGATTTTGTTGTATTTGTTTATTGATTTTGCATTTTCATGTGTGTTCCACTTGTTTGATATGTCTAATTCTGTTTCTTTCTTTTTCTAGCCGCCTTCATCTCGGTGATGGAGAACGTCGTATTGGCGCATGCTACCGCTCGTGATCGCGTCATCAGATTGTTTTGTATTTTTTGATTTATTTTGCATTTTCATGTGTTATGTGTGTTCCATGTGTTTGATATGTCCAATGCTTTTCTACTTTTTTTCAAACTCTGATAGTTAATTTAAGTTTCAGAAATGATAATAGTAGCAAATTATGTTGATTTTCAATTTCCATTCTGACTAATTCTGCTTTTAAGGAATAAGTTTTAAATTTTTTATTTCAGCTTTTAAAGAAGTTTGAAACTTTCGATTACATTTATAGAACAGTTAATTTTAACTTTGTAATAATTACTGACATTGATTGTATATTATGTTTATTTAAGTTTCTGTTCCCTTGCATCCTGAGCAAATGATGTGTTTTTTGTGATTTTGTTGTATTTGTTTATTGATTTTGCATTTTCATGTGTGTTCCACTTGTTTGATATGTCTAATTCTGTTTCTTTCTTTTTCTAGCCGCCTTCATCTCGGTGATGGAGAACGTCGTATCGGCGCATGCTAATATACCGCTCGCGATCGCGTCATCAGATTGTTTTGCATTTTTATGTGTGTTCCAATTGTTTGATATGTCTAATTCCGTTTCTTTCTTTTTCTAGCCGCCTTCATCTCGGTGATGGAGAACGTCGTATTGGCGCATGCTACCTCTCGTGATCGCGTCATCAGATTGTTTTGTATTTTTTGATTTATTTTGCATTTTCATGTGTTATGTTATGTGTGTTCCATGTGTTTGATATGTCCAATTCTTTTCTACTTTTTTTCAAACTCTGATAGTTAATTTAAGTTTCAGAAATGATAATAGTAGCAAATTATGTTGATTTTCAATTTCCATTCTGACTAATTCTGCTTTTAAGGAATAAGTTTTAAATTTTTTATTTCAGCTTTTAAAGAAGTTTGAAACTTTTGATTACATTTATAGAACAGTTAATTTTAACTTTGTAATAATTACTGACATTGATTGTATATTATGTTTATTTAAGTTTCTGTTCCCTTGCATCCTGAGCAAATGATGTGTTTTTTGTGATTTTGTTGTATTTGTTTATTGATTTTGCATTTTCATGTGTGTTCCACTTGTTTGATATGTCTAATTCTGTTTCTTTCTTTTTCTAGCCGCCTTCATCTCGGTGATGGAGAACGTCGTATCGGCGCATGCTAATATACCGCTCGCGATCGCGTCATCAGATTGTTTTGTATTTGTTGATTGATTTTGCATTTTTATGTGTGTTCCAATTGTTTGATATGTCTAATTCCGTTTCTTTCTTTTTCTAGCCGCCTTCATCTCGGTGATGGAGAACGTCGTATTGGCGCATGCTACCTCTCGTGATCGCGTCATCAGATTGTTTTGTATTTTTTGATTTATTTTGCATTTTCATGTGTTATGTTATGTGTGTTCCATGTGTTTGATATGTCCAATGCTTTTCTACTTTTTTTCAAACTCTGATAGTTAATTTAAGTTTCAGAAATGATAATAGTAGCAAATTATGTTGATTTTCAATTTCCATTCTGACTAATTCTGCTTTTAAGGAATAAGTTTTAAATTTTTTATTTCAGCTTTTAAAGAAGTTTGAAACTTTTGATTACATTTATAGAACAGTTAATTTTAACTTTGTAATAATTACTGACATTGATTGTATATTATGTTTATTTAAGTTTCTGTTCCCTTGCATCCTGAGCAAATGATGTGTTTTTTGTGATTTTGTTGTATTTGTTTATTGATTTTGCATTTTCATGTGTGTTCCACTTGTTTGATATGTCTAATTCTGTTTCTTTCTTTTTCTAGCCGCCTTCATCTCGGTGATGGAGAACGTCGTATTGGCGCATGCTACCGCTCGTGATCGCGTCATCAGATTGTTTTGTATTTTTTGATTTATTTTGCATTTTCATGTGTTATGTGTGTTCCATGTGTTTGATATGTCCAATGCTTTTCTACTTTTTTTCAAACTCTGATAGTTAATTTAAGTTTCAGAAATGATAATAGTAGCAAATTATGTTGATTTTCAATTTCCATTCTGACTAATTCTGCTTTTAAGGAATAAGTTTTAAATTTTTTATTTCAGCTTTTAAAGAAGTTTGAAACTTTCGATTACATTTATAGAACAGTTAATTTTAACTTTGTAATAATTACTGACATTGATTGTATATTATGTTTATTTAAGTTTCTGTTCCCTTGCATCCTGAGCAAATGATGTGTTTTTTGTGATTTTGTTGTATTTGTTTATTGATTTTGCATTTTCATGTGTGTTCCACTTGTTTGATATGTCTAATTCTGTTTCTTTCTTTTTCTAGCCGCCTTCATCTCGGTGATGGAGAACGTCGTATCGGCGCATGCTAATATACCGCTCGCGATCGCGTCATCAGATTGTTTTGCATTTTTATGTGTGTTCCAATTGTTTGATATGTCTAATTCCGTTTCTTTCTTTTTCTAGCCGCCTTCATCTCGGTGATGGAGAACGTCGTATTGGCGCATGCTACCTCTCGTGATCGCGTCATCAGATTGTTTTGTATTTTTTGATTTATTTTGCATTTTCATGTGTTATGTTATGTGTGTTCCATGTGTTTGATATGTCCAATTCTTTTCTACTTTTTTTCAAACTCTGATAGTTAATTTAAGTTTCAGAAATGATAATAGTAGCAAATTATGTTGATTTTCAATTTCCATTCTGACTAATTCTGCTTTTAAGGAATAAGTTTTAAATTTTTTATTTCAGCTTTTAAAGAAGTTTGAAACTTTTGATTACATTTATAGAACAGTTAATTTTAACTTTGTAATAATTACTGACATTGATTGTATATTATGTTTATTTAAGTTTCTGTTCCCTTGCATCCTGAGCAAATGATGTGTTTTTTGTGATTTTGTTGTATTTGTTTATTGATTTTGCATTTTCATGTGTTTTCCACTTGTTTGATATGTCTAATTCTGTTTCTTTCTTTTTCTAGCCGCCTTCATCTCGGTGATGGAGAACGTCGTATCGGCGCATGCTAATATACCGCTCGCGATCGCGTCATCAGATTGTTTTGTATTTGTTGATTGATTTTGCATTTTTATGTGTGTTCCAATTGTTTGATATGTCTAATTCCGTTTCTTTCTTTTTCTAGCCGCCTTCATCTCGGTGATGGAGAACGTCGTATTGGCGCATGCTACCGCTCGTGATCGCGTCATCAGATTGTTTTGTATTTTTTGATTTATTTTGCATTTTCATGTGTTATGTGTGTTCCATGTGTTTGATATGTCCAATGCTTTTCTACTTTTTTTCAAACTCTGATAGTTAATTTAAGTTTCAGAAATGATAATAGTAGCAAATTATGTTGATTTTCAATTTCCATTCTGACTAATTCTGCTTTTAAGGAATAAGTTTTAAATTTTTTATTTCAGCTTTTAAAGAAGTTTGAAACTTTCGATTACATTTATAGAACAGTTAATTTTAACTTTGTAATAATTACTGACATTGATTGTATATTATGTTTATTTAAGTTTCTGTTCCCTTGCATCCTGAGCAAATGATGTGTTTTTTGTGATTTTGTTGTATTTGTTTATTGATTTTGCATTTTCATGTGTGTTCCACTTGTTTGATATGTCTAATTCTGTTTCTTTCTTTTTCTAGCCGCCTTCATCTCGGTGATGGAGAACGTCGTATCGGCGCATGCTAATATACCGCTCGCGATCGCGTCATCAGATTGTTTTGCATTTTTATGTGTGTTCCAATTGTTTGATATGTCTAATTCCGTTTCTTTCTTTTTCTAGCCGCCTTCATCTCGGTGATGGAGAACGTTGTATTGGCGCATGCTACCTCTCGTGATCGCGTCATCAGATTGTTTTGTATTTTTTGATTTATTTTGCATTTTCATGTGTTATGTTATGTGTGTTCCATGTGTTTGATATGTCCAATGCTTTTCTACTTTTTTTCAAACTCTGATAGTTAATTTAAGTTTCAGAAATGATAATAGTAGCAAATTATGTTGATTTTCAATTTCCATTCTGACTAATTCTGCTTTTAAGGAATAAGTTTTACATTTTTTATTTCAGCTTTTAAAGAAGTTTGAAACTTTTGATTACATTTATAGAACAGTTAATTTTAACTTTGTAATAATTACTGACATTGATTGTATATTATGTTTATTTAAGTTTCTGTTCCCTTGCATCCTGAGCAAATGATGTGTTTTTTGTGATTTTGTTGTATTTGTTTATTGATTTTGCATTTTCATGTGTGTTCCACTTGTTTGATATGTCTAATTCTGTTTCTTTCTTTTTCTAGCCGCCTTCATCTCGGTGATGGAGAACGTCGTATCGGCGCATGCTAATATACCGCTCGCGATCGCGTCATCAGATTGTTTTGTATTTGTTGATTGATTTTGCATTTTTATGTGTGTTCCACTTGTTTGATATGTCTAATTCTGTTTCTTTCTTTTTCTAGATGCCTTCATCTAGGTGATGGAGAACGTCGTATCGGCGCATGCTACCGCTCGTGATCGCGTCATCAGATTGTTTTGTATTTGTTGATTAATTTTGCATTTTCATGTGTTATGTGTGTTCCATGTGTTTGATATGTCCAATGCTTTTCTACTTTTTTTAAACTCTGATAGTTAATTTAAGTTTCAGAAATGATAAAAGTAGCAAATTATGTTGATTTTTAATTTCCATTCTGACTAATTCTGCTTTTAAGGAATAAGTTTTAAATTTTTTATTTCTGCTTTTAAAGAAGTTTGAAACTTTTGATCAAATGATGTGTTTTTTAGTGATTTTGTTGTATTTGTTTATTGATTTTGCATTTTCATGTGTGTTCCACTTGTTTGATATGTTTAATTCTGTTTCTTTCTTTTTCTAGCCGCCTTCATCTCGGTGATGGAGAACGTCGTATCGGCGCATGCTACCGCTCCTGATCGCGTCATCGGATTGTTTTGTATTTGTTGATTTATTTTGCATTTTCGTGTGTTATGTGTGTTCCATTTGTTTGATATGTCCAATGCTTTTCTACTTTTTTTTAAACTCTGATAGTTAATTTAAGTTTCAGAAATGATAATAGTAGCAAATTATGTTGATTTTCAATTTCCATTCTGACTAATTCTGCTTTTAAGGAATAAGTTTTATTGTTTTTATTTTTGCTTTTAAAGAAGTTTGAAACTTTAGATCAAATGATGTGTTTTTTTGTGATTTTGTTGTATTTGTTTATTGATTTGGCATTTTCATGTGTTATGTTTGTTCCACTTGTTTCATATGTCTAATTCTGTTTCTTTCTTTTTCTAGCCGCCTTCATCTCGGTGATGGAGAACGTCGTATCGGCGCATGCTACCGCTCGTGATCGTGTCATCAGATTGTTTTGTATTTGTTGATTGATTTTGCATTTTCATGTGTGTTCCACTTGTTTGATATGTCTAATTCTGTTTTCTTTCTTTTTCTAGCCGCCTTCATCTCGGTGATGGAGAACGTCGTATCGGCGCATGCTACCGCTCGTGATCGCGTCATCTGATTGTTTTGTATTTGTTGATTTATTTTGCATTTTCATGTGTTATGTGTGTTCCATGTGTTTGATATGTCCCATGCTTTTCTACTTTTTTTTAAACTCTGATAGTTAATTTAAGTTTCAGAAATGATAATAGTAGCAAATTATGTTGATTTTCAATTTCCATTCTGACTAATTCTGCTTTTAAGGAATAAGTTTTAAATTTTTTATTTCAGCTTTTAAAGAAGTTTGAAACTTTCGATTACATTTATAGAACAGTTAATTTTAACTTTGTAATAATTACTGACATTGATTGTATATTATGTTTATTTAAGTTTCTGTTCCCTTGCATCCTGAGCAAATGATGTGTTTTTTGTGATTTTGTTGTATTTGTTTATTGATTTTGCATTTTCATGTGTGTTCCACTTGTTTGATATGTCTAATTCTGTTTCTTTCTTTTTCTAGCCGCCTTCATCTCGGTGATGGAGAACGTCGTATCGGCGCATGCTAATATACCGCTCGCGATCGCGTCATCAGATTGTTTTGTATTTGTTGATTGATTTTGCATTTTTATGTGTGTTCCAATTGTTTGATATGTCTAATTCCGTTTCTTTCTTTTTCTAGCCGCCTTCATCTCGGTGATGGAGAACGTCGTATTGGCGCATGCTACCTCTCGTGATCGCGTCATCAGATTGTTTTGTATTTTTTGATTTATTTTGCATTTTCATGTGTTATGTTATGTGTGTTCCATGTGTTTGATATGTCCAATGCTTTTCTACTTTTTTTCAAACTCTGATAGTTAATTTAAGTTTCAGAAATGATAATAGTAGCAAATTATGTTGATTTTCAATTTCCATTCTGACTAATTCTGCTTTTAAGGAATAAGTTTTAAATTTTTTATTTCAGCTTTTAAAGAAGTTTGAAACTTTTGATTACATTTATAGAACAGTTAATTTTAACTTTGTAATAATTACTGACATTGATTGTATATTATGTTTATTTAAGTTTCTGTTCCCTTGCATCCTGAGCAAATGATGTGTTTTTTGTGATTTTGTTGTATTTGTTTATTGATTTTGCATTTTCATGTGTGTTCCACTTGTTTGATATGTCTAATTCTGTTTTCTTTCTTTTTCTAGCCGCCTTCATCTCGGTGATGGAGAACGTCGTATCGGCGCACGCTAATATACCGCTCGCGATCGCGTCATCAGATTGTTTTGTATTTGTTGATTGATTTTGCATTTTCATGTGTTATGTGTGTTCCATGTGTTTGATATGTCCAATGCTTTTTTACTTTTTTTTAAACTCTGATAGTTAATTTAAGTTTCAGAAAGGATAATAGTAGCAAATTATGTTGATTTTCAATTTCCATTCTGACTAATTCTGCTTTTAAGGAATAAGTTTTAAATTTTTTATTTCAGCTTTTAAAGAAGTTTGAAACTTTTGATTACATTTATAGAACAGTTAATTTTAACTTTGTAATAATTACTGACATTGATTGTGTATTATGTTTATTTAAGTTTCTGTTCCCTTGCATCCTGAGCAAATTATGTGTTTTTTGTGATTTTGTTGTATTTGTTTATTGATTTTGCATTTTCATGTGTGTTCCACTTGTTTGATATGTCTAATTCTGTTTCTTTCTTTTTCTAGCCGCCTTCATCTCGGTGATGGAGAACGTCGTATCGGCGCACGCTAATATACCGCTCGCGATCGCGTCATCAGATTGTTTTGTATTTGTTGATTTATTTTGCATTTTCATGTGTTATGTGTGTTCGAAGTGTTTGATATGTCCAATGCTTTTCTACTTTTTTTTAAACTCTGATAGTTACTTTAAGTTTCAGAAATGATAAAAGTAGCAAATTATGTTGATTTTTAATTTCCATTCTGACTAATTCTGCTTTTAAGGAATAAGTTTTAAATTTTTATTTCTGCTTTTAAAGAAGTTTGAAACTTTTGATCAAATGATGTGTTTTTTGTGATTTTGTTGTAGTTGTTTATTGATTTTGCATTTTCATGTGTGTTCCACTTGTTTGATATGTTTAATTCTGTTTTCTTTCTTTTTCTAGCCGCCTTCATCTCGGTGATGGAGAACGTCGTATAGGTGCATGCTACCGCTCGTGATCGCGTCATCGGATTGTTTTGTATTTGTTGATTTATTTTGCATTTTCATGTGTTATGTGTGTTCCATGTGTTTGATATGTCCAATGCTTTTCTACTTTTTTTTAAACTCTGATAGTTAATTTAAGTTTCAGAAATGATAATAGTAGCAAATTATGTTGATTTTCAATTTCCATTCTGACTAATTCTGCTTTTAAGGAATAAGTTTTAAATTTTTTATTTTTGCTTTTAAAGAAGTTTGAATCTTTTGATCAAATGATGTGTTTTTTTGTGATTTTGTTGTATTTGTTTATTGATTTTGCATTTTCATGTGTGTTCCACTTGTTTGATATGTTTAATTCTGTTTCTTTCTTTTTCTAGCCGCCTTCATCTCGGTGATGGAGAACGTCGTATTGGCGCATGCTACGGCTCGTGATCGCGTCATCGGATTGTTTTGTATTTGTTGATTTATTTTGCATTTTCATGTGTTATGTGTGTTCCATGTGTTTGATATGTCCAATGCTTTTCTACTTTTTTTTAAACTCTGATAGTTAATTTAAGTTTCAGAAAGGATAATAGTAGCAAATTATGTTGATTTTCAATTTCCATTCTGACTAATTCTGCTTTTAAGGAATAAGTTTTTTAATTGTTTATTTCAGCTTTTAAAGAAGTTTGAAACTTTTGATTACATTCATAGAACAGTTAATTTTAACTTTGTAATAATTACTGACATTGATTGTATATTATGTTTATTAAAGTTTCTGTTCCCTTTCATCCTGAGCAAATGATGTGTTTTTTGTGATTTTGTTGTATTTGTTTATTGATTTTGCATTTTCATGTGTGTTCCATTTGTTTGATATGTCTAATTCTGTTTCTTTCTTTTTCTAGCCGCCTTCATCTCGGTGATGGAGAACGTCGTATCGGCGCATGCTACCGCTCGTGATCGCGTCATCAGATTGTTTTGTATTTTTTTATTTATTTTGCATTTTCATGTGTGTTCCACTTGTTTGATATGTCTAATTCTGTTTCTTTCTTTTTCTAGCCGCCTTCATCTCGGTGATGGAGAACGTCGTATTGGCGCATGCTACCGCTCGTGATCGCGTCATCAGATTGTTTTGTATTTTTTGATTTATTTTGCATTTTCATGTGTTATGTGTGTTCCATGTGTTTGATATGTCCAATGCTTTTCTACTTTTTTTAAACTCTGATAGTTAATTTAAGTTTCAGAAATGATAAAAGTAGCAAATTATGTTGATTTTTAATTTCCATTCTGACTAATTCTGCTTTTAAGGAATAAGTTTTAAATTTTTTATTTCTGCTTTTAAAGAAGTTTGAAACTTTTGATCAAATGATGTATTTTTTTGTGATTTTGTTGTATTTGTTTATTGATTTTGCATTTTCATGTGTGTTCCACTTGTTTGATATGTCTAATTCTGCTTCTTTCTTTTTCTAGCCGCCTTCATCTCGGTGATGGAGAACGTCGTATCGGCGCACGCT
Organism: Mactromeris polynyma; assembly: GCA_032209605.1. Lineage (NCBI taxonomy): Eukaryota > Metazoa > Mollusca > Bivalvia > Venerida > Mactridae > Mactromeris > Mactromeris polynyma. Next base: position 1,314,158 of record JASFXZ010000054.1, read on the forward strand.
AATATACCGCTCGCGATCGCGTCATCAGATTGTTTTGTATTTGTTGATTTATTTTGCATTTTCATGTGTTATGTGTGTTCCAAGTGTTTGATATGTCCAATGCTTTTCTACTTTTTTTTAAACTCTGATAGTTAATTTAAGTTTCATAAAGGATAAAAGTAGCAAATTATGTTGATTTTTAATTTCCATTCTGACTAATTCTGCTTTTAAGGAATAAGTTTTAAATTTTTATTTCTGCTTTTAAAGAAGTTTGAAACTTTTGATCAAATGATGTGTTTTTTTGTGATTTTGTTGTAGTTGTTTATTGATTTTGCATTTTCATGTGTGTTCCACTTGTTTGATATGTTTAATTCTGTTTTCTTTCTTTTTCTAGATGCCTTCATCTCGGTGATGGAGAACGCCGTATCGGTGCATGCTACCGCTCGTGATCGCGTCATCAGATTGTTTTGTATTTGTTGATTGATTTTGCATTTTCATGTGTTATGTGTGTTCCATGTGTTTGATATGTCCAATGCTTTTTTACTTTTTTTTAAACTCTGATAGTTAATTTAAGTTTCAGAAAGGATAATAGTAGCAAATTATGTTGATTTTCAATTTCCATTCTGACTAATTCTGCTTTTAAGGAATAAGTTTTAAATTTTTTATTTCAGCTTTTAAAGAAGTTTGAAACTTTTGATTACATTTATAGAACAGTTAATTTTAACTTCGTAATAATTACTGACATTGATTGTATATTATGTTTATTTAAGTTTCTGTTCCCTTGCATCCTGAGCAAATTATGTGTTTTTTGTGATTTTGTTGTATTTGTTTATTGATTTTGCATTTTCATGTGTGTTCCACTTGTTTGATATGTCTAATTCTGTTTTCTTTCTTTTTCTAGCCGCCTTCATCTCGGTGATGGAGGACGTCGTATCGGCGCACGCTAATATACCGCTCGCGATCGCGTCATCAGATTGTTTTGTATTTGTTGATTTATTTTGCATTTTCATGTGTTATGTGTGTTCCAAGTGTTTGATATGTCCAATGCTTTTCTACTTTTTTTTAAACTCTGATAGTTAATTTAAGTTTCAGAAAGGATAAAAGTAGCAAATTATGTTGATTTTTAATTTCCATTCTGACTAATTCTGCTTTTAAGGAATAAGTTTTAAATTTTTATATCTGCTTTTAAAGAAGTTTGAAACTTTTGATCAAATGATGTGTTTTTTTGTGATTTTGTTGTAGTTGTTTATTGATTTTGCATTTTCATGTGTGTTCCACTTGTTTGATATGTTTAATTCTGTTTTCTTTCTTTTTCTAGCCGCCTTCATCTCGGTGATGGAGAACGCCGTATCGGTGCATGCTACCGCTCGTGATCGCGTCATCGGATTGTTTTGTATTTGTTGATTTATTTTGCATTTTCATGTGTTATGTGTGTTCCATGTGTTTGATATGTCCAATGCTTTTCTACTTTTTTTAAACTCTGATAGTTAGTTTAAGTTTCAGAAATGATAAAAGTAGCAAATTATGTTGATTTTTAATTTCCATTCTGACTAATTCTGCTTTTAAGGAATAAGTTTTAAATTTTTTATTTCTGCTTTTAAAGAAGTTTGAAACTTTTGATCAAATGATGTGTTTTTTTGTGATTTTGTTGTATTTGTTTATTGATTTTGCATTTTCATGTGTGTTCCACTTGTTTGATATGTTTAATTCTGTTTCTTTCTTTTTCTAGCCGCCTTCATCTCGGTGATGGAGAACGTCGTATCGGCGCATGCTACCGCTCGTGATCGCGTCATCTGATTGTTTTGTATTTGTTGATTTATTTTGCATTTTCATGTGTTATGTGTGTTCCATGTGTTTGATATGTCCCATGCTTTTCTACTTTTTTTTAAACTCTGATAGTTAATTTAAGTTTCAGAAATGATAATAGTAGCAAATTATGTTGATTTTCAATTTCCATTCTGACTAATTCTGCTTTTAAGGAATAAGTTTTAAATTTTTTATTTCAGCTTTTAAAGACGTTTGAAACTTTCGATTACATTTATAGAACAGTTAATTTTAACTTTGTAATAATTACTGACATTGATTGTATATTATGTTTATTTAAGTTTCTGTTCCCTTGCATCCTGAGCAAATGATGTGTTTTTTGTGATTTTGTTGTATTTGTTTATTGATTTTGCATTTTCATGTGTGTTCCACTTGTTTGATATGTCTAATTCTGTTTCTTTCTTTTTCTAGCCGCCTTCATCTCGGTGATGGAGAACGTCGTATCGGCGCATGCTAATATACCGCTCGCGATCGCGTCATCAGATTGTTTTGTATTTGTTGATTGATTTTGCATTTTTATGTGTGTTCCAATTGTTTGATATGTCTAATTCCGTTTCTTTCTTTTTCTAGCCGCCTTCATCTCGGTGATGGAGAACGTCGTATTGGCGCATGCTACCTCTCGTGATCGCGTCATCAGATTGTTTTGTATTTTTTGATTTATTTTGCATTTTCATGTGTTATGTTATGTGTGTTCCATGTGTTTGATATGTCCAATGCTTTTCTACTTTTTTTCAAACTCTGATAGTTAATTTAAGTTTCAGAAATGATAATAGTAGCAAATTATGTTGATTTTCAATTTCCATTCTGACTAATTCTGCTTTTAAGGAATAAGTTTTAAATTTTTTATTTCAGCTTTTAAAGAAGTTTGAAACTTTTGATTACATTTATAGAACAGTTAATTTTAACTTTGTAATAATTACTGACATTGATTGTATATTATGTTTATTTAAGTTTCGGTTCCCTTGCATCCTGAGCAAATGATGTGTTTTTTGTGATTTTGTTGTATTTGTTTATTGATTTTGCATTTTCATGTGTGTTCCACTTGTTTGATATGTCTAATTCTGTTTTCTTTCTTTTTCTAGCCGCCTTCATCTCGGTGATGGAGAACGTCGTATCGGCGCACGCTAATATACCGCTCGCGATCGCGTCATCAGATTGTTTTGTATTTGTTGATTGATTTTGCATTTTCATGTGTTATGTGTGTTCCATGTGTTTGATATGTCCAATGCTTTTTTACTTTTTTTTAAACTCTGATAGTTAATTTAAGTTTCAGAAAGGATAATAGTAGCAAATTATGTTGATTTTCAATTTCCATTCTGACTAATTCTGCTTTTAAGGAATAAGTTTTAAATTTTTTATTTCAGCTTTTAAAGAAGTTTGAAACTTTTGATTACATTTATAGAACAGTTAATTTTAACTTTGTAATAATTACTGACATTGATTGTGTATTATGTTTATTTAAGTTTCTGTTCCCTTGCATCCTGAGCAAATTATGTGTTTTTTGTGATTTTGTTGTATTTGTTTATTGATTTTGCATTTTCATGTGTGTTCCACTTGTTTGATATGTCTAATTCTGTTTCTTTCTTTTTCTAGCCGCCTTCATCTCGGTGATGGAGAACGTCGTATCGGCGCACGCTAATATACCGCTCGCGATCGCGTCATCAGATTGTTTTGTATTTGTTGATTTATTTTGCATTTTCATGTGTTATGTGTGTTCGAAGTGTTTGATATGTCCAATGCTTTTCTACTTTTTTTTAAACTCTGATAGTTACTTTAAGTTTCAGAAATGATAAAAGTAGCAAATTATGTTGATTTTTAATTTCCATTCTGACTAATTCTGCTTTTAAGGAATAAGTTTTAAATTTTTATTTCTGCTTTTAAAGAAGTTTGAAACTTTTGATCAAATGATGTGTTTTTTGTGATTTTGTTGTAGTTGTTTATTGATTTTGCATTTTCATGTGTGTTCCACTTGTTTGATATGTTTAATTCTGTTTTCTTTCTTTTTCTAGCCGCCTTCATCTCGGTGATGGAGAACGTCGTATCGGTGCATGCTACCGCTCGTGATCGCGTCATCGGATTGTTTTGTATTTGTTGATTTATTTTGCATTTTCATGTGTTATGTGTGTTCCATGTGTTTGATATGTCCAATGCTTTTCTACTTTTTTTTAAACTCTGATAGTTAATTTAAGTTTCAGAAATGATAATAGTAGCAAATTATGTTGATTTTCAATTTCCATTCTGACTAATTCTGCTTTTAAGGAATAAGTTTTAAATTTTTTATTTTTGCTTTTAAAGAAGTTTGAATCTTTTGATCAAATGATGTGTTTTTTTGTGATTTTGTTGTATTTGTTTATTGATTTTGCATTTTCATGTGTGTTCCACTTGTTTGATATGTTTAATTCTGTTTCTTTCTTTTTCTAGCCGCCTTCATCTCGGTGATGGAGAACGTCGTATTGGCGCATGCTACGGCTCGTGATCGCGTCATCGGATTGTTTTGTATTTGTTGATTTATTTTGCATTTTCATGTGTTATGTGTGTTCCATGTGTTTGATATGTCCAATGCTTTTCTACTTTTTTTTAAACTCTGATAGTTAATTTAAGTTTCAGAAAGGATAATAGTAGCAAATTATGTTGATTTTCAATTTCCATTCTGACTAATTCTGCTTTTAAGGAATAAGTTTTTTAATTGTTTATTTCAGCTTTTAAAGAAGTTTGAAACTTTTGATTACATTCATAGAACAGTTAATTTTAACTTTGTAATAATTACTGACATTGATTGTATATTATGTTTATTAAAGTTTCTGTTCCCTTTCATCCTGAGCAAATGATGTGTTTTTTGTGATTTTGTTGTATTTGTTTATTGATTTTGCATTTTCATGTGTGTTCCATTTGTTTGATATGTCTAATTCTGTTTCTTTCTTTTTCTAGCCGCCTTCATCTCGGTGATGGAGAACGTCGTATCGGCGCATGCTACCGCTCGTGATCGCGTCATCAGATTGTTTTGTATTTTTTTATTTATTTTGCATTTTCATGTGTGTTCCACTTGTTTGATATGTCTAATTCTGTTTCTTTCTTTTTCTAGCCGCCTTCATCTCGGTGATGGAGAACGTCGTATTGGCGCATGCTACCGCTCGTGATCGCGTCATCAGATTGTTTTGTATTTTTTGATTTATTTTGCATTTTCATGTGTTATGTGTGTTCCATGTGTTTGATATGTCCAATGCTTTTCTACTTTTTTTAAACTCTGATAGTTAATTTAAGTTTCAGAAATGATAAAAGTAGCAAATTATGTTGATTTTTAATTTCCATTCTGACTAATTCTGCTTTTAAGGAATAAGTTTTAAATTTTTTATTTCTGCTTTTAAAGAAGTTTGAAACTTTTGATCAAATGATGTATTTTTTTGTGATTTTGTTGTATTTGTTTATTGATTTTGCATTTTCATGTGTGTTCCACTTGTTTGATATGTCTAATTCTGTTTCTTTCTTTTTCTAGCCGCCTTCATCTCGGTGATGGAGAACGTCGTATCGGCGCACGCTAATATACCGCTCGCGATCGCGTCATCAGATTGTTTTGTATTTGTTGATTTATTTTGCATTTTCATGTGTTATGTGTGTTCCAAGTGTTTGATATGTCCAATGCTTTTCTACTTTTTTTTAAACTCTGATAGTTAATTTAAGTTTCATAAAGGATAAAAGTAGCAAATTATGTTGATTTTTAATTTCCATTCTGACTAATTCTGCTTTTAAGGAATAAGTTTTAAATTTTTATTTCTGCTTTTAAAGAAGTTTGAAACTTTTGATCAAATGATGTGTTTTTTTGTGATTTTGTTGTAGTTGTTTATTGATTTTGCATTTTCATGTGTGTTCCACTTGTTTGATATGTTTAATTCTGTTTTCTTTCTTTTTCTAGATGCCTTCATCTCGGTGATGGAGAACGCCGTATCGGTGCATGCTACCGCTCGTGATCGCGTCATCAGATTGTTTTGTATTTGTTGATTTATTTTGCATTTTCATGTGTTATGTGTGTTCCATGTGTTTGATATGTCCAATGCTTTTCTACTTTTTTTAAACTCTGATAGTTAGTTTAAGTTTCAGAAATGATAAAAGTAGCAAATTATGTTGATTTTTAATTTCCATTCTGACTAATTCTGCTTTTAAGGAATAAGTTTTAAATTTTTTATTTCTGCTTTTAAAGAAGTTTGAAACTTTTGATCAAATGATGTGTTTTTTTGTGATTTTGTTGTATTTGTTTATTGATTTTGCATTTTCATGTGTGTTCCACTTGTTTGATATGTTTAATTCTGTTTCTTTCTTTTTCTAGCCGCCTTCATCTCGGTGATGGAGAACGTCGTATCGGCGCATGCTACCGCTCGTGATCGCGTCATCGGATTGTTTTGTATTTGTTGATTTATTTTGCATTTTCATGTGTTATGTGTGTTCCATGTGTTTGATATGTCCCATGCTTTTCTACTTTTTTTTAAACTCTGATAGTTAATTTAAGTTTCATAAAGGATAATAGTAGCAAATTATTTTGATTTTTAATTTCCATTCTGACTAATTCTGCTTTTAAGGAATAAGTTTTAAATTTTTTATTTCAGCTTTTAAAGAAGTTTGAAACTTTTGATTACATTTATAGAACAGTTAATTTTAACTTTGTAATAATTACTGACATTGATTGTATATTATGTTTATTTAAGTTTCTGTTCCCTTGCATCCTGAGCAAATGATGTGTTTTTTGTGATTTTGTTGTAATTTGTTTATTGATTTTGCATTTTCATGTGTGTTCCACTTGTTTGATATGTCTAATTCTTTTTCTTTCTTTTTCTAGCCGCCTTCATCTCGGTGATGGAGAACGTCGTATCGGCGCATGCTAATATACCGCTCGCGATCGCGTCATCAGATTGTTTTGTATTTGTTGATTGATTTTGCATTTTTATGTGTGTTCCACTTGTTTGATATGTCTAATTCTGTTTTCTTTCTTTTTCTAGATGCCTTCATCTCGGTGATCGAGAACGTCGTATCGGCGCATGCTACCGCTCGTGATCGCGTCATCAGATAGTTTTGTATTTGTTGATTTATTTTGCATTTTCATGTGTTATGTGTGTTCCATGTGTTTGATATGTCCAATGCTTTTCTACTTTTTTTAAACTCTGATAGTTAATTTAAGTTTCAGAAATGATAAAAGTAGCAAATTATGTTGATTTTTAATTTCCATTCTGACTAATTCTGCTTTTAAGGAATAAGTTTTAAATTTTTATTTCTGCTTTTAAAGAAGTTTGAAACTTTTGATCAAATGATGTGTTTTTTGTGATTTTGTTGTAGTTGTTTATTGATTTTGCATTTTCATGTGTGTTCCACTTGTTTGATATGTTTAATTCTGTTTTCTTTCTTTTTCTAGCCGCCTTCATCTCGGTGATGGAGAACGTCGTATCGGTGCATGCTACCGCTCGTGATCGCGTCATCGGATTGTTTTGTATTTGTTGATTTATTTTGCATTTTCATGTGTTATGTGTGTTCCATGTGTTTGATATGTCCAATGCTTTTCTACTTTTTTTTAAACTCTGATAGTTAATTTAAGTTTCAGAAATGATAATAGTAGCAAATTATGTTGATTTTCAATTTCCATTCTGACTAATTCTGCTTTTAAGGAATAAGTTTTAAATTTTTTATTTTTGCTTTTAAAGAAGTTTGAATCTTTTGATCAAATGATGTGTTTTTTTGTGATTTTGTTGTATTTGTTTATTGATTTTGCATTTTCATGTGTGTTCCACTTGTTTGATATGTTTAATTCTGTTTCTTTCTTTTTCTAGCCGCCTTCATCTCGGTGATGGAGAACGTCGTATTGGCGCATGCTACGGCTCGTGATCGCGTCATCGGATTGTTTTGTATTTGTTGATTTATTTTGCATTTTCATGTGTTATGTGTGTTCCATGTGTTTGATATGTCCAATGCTTTTCTACTTTTTTTTAAACTCTGATAGTTAATTTAAGTTTCAGAAAGGATAATAGTAGCAAATTATGTTGATTTTCAATTTCCATTCTGACTAATTCTGCTTTTAAGGAATAAGTTTTTTAATTGTTTATTTCAGCTTTTAAAGAAGTTTGAAACTTTTGATTACATTCATAGAACAGTTAATTTTAACTTTGTAATAATTACTGACATTGATTGTATATTATGTTTATTAAAGTTTCTGTTCCCTTTCATCCTGAGCAAATGATGTGTTTTTTGTGATTTTGTTGTATTTGTTTATTGATTTTGCATTTTCATGTGTGTTCCATTTGTTTGATATGTCTAATTCTGTTTCTTTCTTTTTCTAGCCGCCTTCATCTCGGTGATGGAGAACGTCGTATCGGCGCATGCTACCGCTCGTGATCGCGTCATCAGATTGTTTTGTATTTTTTTATTTATTTTGCATTTTCATGTGTTATGTGTGTTCCAAGTGTTTGATATGTCCAATGCTTTTCTACTTTTTTTTAAACTCTGATAGTTAATTTAAGTTTCATAAAGGATAAAAGTAGCAAATTATGTTGATTTTTAATTTCCATTCTGACTAATTCTGCTTTTAAGGAATAAGTTTTAAATTTTTATTTCTGCTTTTAAAGAAGTTTGAAACTTTTGATCAAATGATGTGTTTTTTTGTGATTTTGTTGTAGTTGTTTATTGATTTTGCATTTTCATGTGTGTTCCACTTGTTTGATATGTTTAATTCTGTTTTCTTTCTTTTTCTAGATGCCTTCATCTCGGTGATGGAGAACGCCGTATCGGTGCATGCTACCGCTCGTGATCGCGTCATCAGATTGTTTTGTATTTGTTGATTTATTTTGCATTTTCATGTGTTATGTGTGTTCCATGTGTTTGATATGTCCAATGCTTTTCTACTTTTTTTAAACTCTGATAGTTAGTTTAAGTTTCAGAAATGATAAAAGTAGCAAATTATGTTGATTTTTAATTTCCATTCTGACTAATTCTGCTTTTAAGGAATAAGTTTTAAATTTTTTATTTCTGCTTTTAAAGCAGTTTGAAACTTTTGATCAAATGATGTGTTTTTTTGTGATTTTGTTGTATTTGTTTATTGATTTTGCATTTTCATGTGTGTTCCACTTGTTTGATATGTTTAATTCTGTTTCTTTCTTTTTCTAGCCGCCTTCATCTCGGTGATGGAGAACGTCGTATCGGCGCATGCTACCGCTCGTGATCGCGTCATCGGATTGTTTTGTATTTGTTGATTTATTTTGCATTTTCATGTGTTATGTGTGTTCCATGTGTTTGATATGTCCCATGCTTTTCTACTTTTTTTTAAACTCTGATAGTTAATTTAAGTTTCATAAAGGATAATAGAAGAAATTAAGTTGATTTTTAATTTCCATTCTGACTAAATCTGCTTTTAAGGAATAAGTTTTAAATTTTTTATTTCAGCTTTTAAAGAAGTTTGAAACTTTTGATTACATTTATAGAACAGTTAATTTTAACTTTGTAATAATTACTGACATTGATTGTATATTATGTTTATTTAAGTTTCTGTTCCCTTGCATCCTGAGCAAATGATGTGTTTTTTGTGATTTTGTTGTAATTTGTTTATTGATTTTGCATTTTCATGTGTGTTCCACTTGTTTGATATGTCTAATTCTTTTTCTTTCTTTTTCTAGCCGCCTTCATCTCGGTGATGGAGAACGTCGTATCGGCGCATGCTAATATACCGCTCGCGATCGCGTCATCAGATTGTTTTGTATTTGTTGATTGATTTTGCATTTTTATGTGTGTTCCACTTGTTTGATATGTCTAATTCTGTTTTCTTTCTATTTCTAGATGCCTTCATCTCGGTGATCGAGAACGTCGTATCGGCGCATGCTACCGCTCGTGATCGCGTCATCAGATAGTTTTGTATTTGTTGATTTATTTTGCATTTTCATGTGTTATGTGTGTTCCATGTGTTTGATATGTCCAATGCTTTTCTACTTTTTTTAAACTCTGATAGTTAATTTAAGTTTCAGAAATGATAAAAGTAGCAAATTATGTTGATTTTTAATTTCCATTCTGACTAATTCTGCTTTTAAGGAATAAGTTTTAATTTTTTTATTTCAGCTTTTAAAGAAGTTTGAAACTTTTGATTACATTTATAGAACAGTTAATTTTAACTTTGTAATAATTACTGACATTGATTGTATATTATGTTTATTTAAGTTTCTGTTCCCTTGCATCCTGAGCAAATGATGTGTTTTTTGTGATTTTGTTGTAATTTGTTTATTGATTTTGCATTTTCATGTGTGTTCCACTTGTTTGATATGTCTAATTCTTTTTCTTTCTTTTTCTAGCCGCCTTCATCTCGGTGATGGAGAACGTCGTATCGGCGCATGCTAATATACCGCTCGCGATCGCGTCATCAGATTGTTTTGTATTTGTTGATTGATTTTGCATTTTTATGTGTGTTCCACTTGTTTGATATGTCTAATTCTGTTTTCTTTCTTTTTCTAGATGCCTTCATCTCGGTGATCGAGAACGTCGTATCGGCGCATGCTACCGCTCGTGATCGCGTCATCAGATAGTTTTGTATTTGTTGATTTATTTTGCATTTTCATGTGTTATGTGTGTTCCATGTGTTTGATATGTCCAATGCTTTTCTACTTTTTTTAAACTCTGATAGTTAATTTAAGTTTCAGAAATGATAAAAGTAGCAAATTATGTTGATTTTTAATTTCCATTCTGAATAATTCTGCTTTTAAGGAATAAGTTTTAAATTTTTATTTCTGCTTTTAAAGAAGTTTGAAACTTTTGATCAAATGATGTGTTTTTTGTGATTTTGTTGTAGTTGTTTATTGATTTTGCATTTTCATGTGTGTTCCACTTGTTTGATATGTTTAATTCTGTTTTCTTTCTTTTTCTAGCCGCCTTCATCTCGGTGATGGAGAACGTCGTATCGGTGCATGCTACCGCTCGTGATCGCGTCATCGGATTGTTTTGTATTTGTTGATTTATTTTGCATGTTCATGTGTTATGTGTGTTCCATGTGTTTGATATGTCCAATGCTTTTCTACTTTTTTTTAAACTCTGATAGTTAATTTAAGTTTCAGAAATGATAATAGTAGCAAATTATGTTGATTTTCAATTTCCATTCTGACTAATTCTGCTTTTAAGGAATAAGTTTTAAATTTTTTATTTTTGCTTTTAAAGAAGTTTGAATCTTTTGATCAAATGATGTGTTTTTTTGTGATTTTGTTGTATTTGTTTATTGATTTTGCATTTTCATGTGTGTTCCACTTGTTTGATATGTTTAATTCTGTTTCTTTCTTTTTCTAGCCGCCTTCATCTCGGTGATGGAGAACGTCGTATTGGCGCATGCTACGGCTCGTGATCGCGTCATCGGATTGTTTTGTATTTGTTGATTTATTTTGCATTTTCATGTGTTATGTGTGTTCCATGTGTTTGATATGTCCAATGCTTTTCTACTTTTTTTTAAACTCTGATAGTTAATTTAAGTTTCAGAAAGGATAATAGTAGCAAATTATGTTGATTTTCAATTTCCATTCTGACTAATTCTGCTTTTAAGGAATAAGTTTTTTAATTGTTTATTTCAGCTTTTAAAGAAGTTTGAAACTTTTGATTACATTCATAGAACAGTTAATTTTAACTTTGTAATAATTACTGACATTGATTGTATATTATGTTTATTAAAGTTTCTGTTCCCTTTCATCCTGAGCAAATGATGTGTTTTTTGTGATTTTGTTGTATTTGTTTATTGATTTTGCATTTTCATGTGTGTTCCATTTGTTTGATATGTCTAATTCTGTTTCTTTCTTTTTCTAGCCGCCTTCATCTCGGTGATGGAGAACGTCGTATCGGCGCATGCTACCGCTCGTGATCGCGTCATCAGATTGTTTTGTATTTGTTGATTTATTTTGCATTTTCATGTGTTATGTTTGTTCCACTTGTTTCATATGTCTAATTCTGTTTCTTTCTTTTTCTAGCCGCCTTCATCTCGGTGATGGAGAACGTCGTATCGGCGCATGCTGCTGCTCGTGATCGCGTCATCAGATTGTTTTGTATTTTTTGATTTATTTTGCATTTTCATGTGTTATGTTATGTGTGTTCCATGTGTTTGATATGTCCAATGCTTTTCTACTTTTTTTCAAACTCTGATAGTTAATTTAAGTTTCAGAAATGATAATAGTAGCAAATTATGTTGATTTTCAATTTCCATTCTGACTAATTCTGCTTTTAAGGAATAAGTTTTAAATTTTTTATTTCAGCTTTTAAAGAAGTTTGAAACTTTTGATTACATTTATAGAACAGTTAATTTTAACTTTGTAATAATTACTGACATTGATTGTATATTATGTTTATTTAAGTTTCTGTTCCCTTGCATCCTGAGCAAATGATGTGTTTTTTGTGATTTTGTTGTATTTGTTTATTGATTTTGCATTTTCATGTGTGTTCCACTTGTTTGATATGTCTAATTCTGTTTCTTTCTTTTTCTAGCCGCCTTCATCTCGGTGATGGAGAACGTCGTATTGGCGCATGCTACCGCTCGTGATCGCGTCATCAGATTGTTTTGTATTTTTTGATTTATTTTGCATTTTCATGTGTTATGTGTGTTCCATGTGTTTGATATGTCCAATGCTTTTCTACTTTTTTTCAAACTCTGATAGTTAATTTAAGTTTCAGAAATGATAATAGTAGCAAATTATGTTGATTTTCAATTTCCATTCTGACTAATTCTGCTTTTAAGGAATAAGTTTTAAATTTTTTATTTCAGCTTTTAAAGAAGTTTGAAACTTTCGATTACATTTATAGAACAGTTAATTTTAACTTTGTAATAATTACTGACATTGATTGTATATTATGTTTATTTAAGTTTCTGTTCCCTTGCATCCTGAGCAAATGATGTGTTTTTTGTGATTTTGTTGTATTTGTTTATTGATTTTGCATTTTCATGTGTGTTCCACTTGTTTGATATGTCTAATTCTGTTTCTTTCTTTTTCTAGCCGCCTTCATCTCGGTGATGGAGAACGTCGTATCGGCGCATGCTAATATACCGCTCGCGATCGCGTCATCAGATTGTTTTGCATTTTTATGTGTGTTCCAATTGTTTGATATGTCTAATTCCGTTTCTTTCTTTTTCTAGCCGCCTTCATCTCGGTGATGGAGAACGTCGTATTGGCGCATGCTACCTCTCGTGATCGCGTCATCAGATTGTTTTGTATTTTTTGATTTATTTTGCATTTTCATGTGTTATGTTATGTGTGTTCCATGTGTTTGATATGTCCAATTCTTTTCTACTTTTTTTCAAACTCTGATAGTTAATTTAAGTTTCAGAAATGATAATAGTAGCAAATTATGTTGATTTTCAATTTCCATTCTGACTAATTCTGCTTTTAAGGAATAAGTTTTAAATTTTTTATTTCAGCTTTTAAAGAAGTTTGAAACTTTTGATTACATTTATAGAACAGTTAATTTTAACTTTGTAATAATTACTGACATTGATTGTATATTATGTTTATTTAAGTTTCTGTTCCCTTGCATCCTGAGCAAATGATGTGTTTTTTGTGATTTTGTTGTATTTGTTTATTGATTTTGCATTTTCATGTGTTTTCCACTTGTTTGATATGTCTAATTCTGTTTCTTTCTTTTTCTAGCCGCCTTCATCTCGGTGATGGAGAACGTCGTATCGGCGCATGCTAATATACCGCTCGCGAACGCGTCATCAGATTGTTTTGTATTTGTTGATTGATTTTGCATTTTTATGTGTGTTCCAATTGTTTGATATGTCTAATTCCGTTTCTTTCTTTTTCTAGCCGCCTTCATCTCGGTGATGGAGAACGTCGTATTGGCGCATGCTACCGCTCGTGATCGCGTCATCAGATTGTTTTGTATTTTTTGATTTATTTTGCATTTTCATGTGTTATGTGTGTTCCATGTGTTTGATATGTCCAATGCTTTTCTACTTTTTTTCAAACTCTGATAGTTAATTTAAGTTTCAGAAATGATAATAGTAGCAAATTATGTTGATTTTCAATTTCCATTCTGACTAATTCTGCTTTTAAGGAATAAGTTTTAAATTTTTTATTTCAGCTTTTAAAGAAGTTTGAAACTTTCGATTACATTTATAGAACAGTTAATTTTAACTTTGTAATAATTACTGACATTGATTGTATATTATGTTTATTTAAGTTTCTGTTCCCTTGCATCCTGAGCAAATGATGTGTTTTTTGTGATTTTGTTGTATTTGTTTATTGATTTTGCATTTTCATGTGTGTTCCACTTGTTTGATATGTCTAATTCTGTTTCTTTCTTTTTCTAGCCGCCTTCATCTCGGTGATGGAGAACGTCGTATCGGCGCATGCTAATATACCGCTCGCGATCGCGTCATCAGATTGTTTTGCATTTTTATGTGTGTTCCAATTGTTTGATATGTCTAATTCCGTTTCTTTCTTTTTCTAGCCGCCTTCATCTCGGTGATGGAGAACGTTGTATTGGCGCATGCTACCTCTCGTGATCGCGTCATCAGATTGTTTTGTATTTTTTGATTTATTTTGCATTTTCATGTGTTATGTTATGTGTGTTCCATGTGTTTGATATGTCCAATGCTTTTCTACTTTTTTTCAAACTCTGATAGTTAATTTAAGTTTCAGAAATGATAATAGTAGCAAATTATGTTGATTTTCAATTTCCATTCTGACTAATTCTGCTTTTAAGGAATAAGTTTTACATTTTTTATTTCAGCTTTTAAAGAAGTTTGAAACTTTTGATTACATTTATAGAACAGTTAATTTTAACTTTGTAATAATTACTGACATTGATTGTATATTATGTTTATTTAAGTTTCTGTTCCCTTGCATCCTGAGCAAATGATGTGTTTTTTGTGATTTTGTTGTATTTGTTTATTGATTTTGCATTTTCATGTGTGTTCCACTTGTTTGATATGTCTAATTCTGTTTCTTTCTTTTTCTAGCCGCCTTCATCTCGGTGATGGAGAACGTCGTATCGGCGCATGCTAATATACCGCTCGCGATCGCGTCATCAGATTGTTTTGTATTTGTTGATTGATTTTGCATTTTTATGTGTGTTCCACTTGTTTGATATGTCTAATTCTGTTTCTTTCTTTTTCTAGATGCCTTCATCTAGGTGATGGAGAACGTCGTATCGGCGCATGCTACCGCTCGTGATCGCGTCATCAGATTGTTTTGTATTTGTTGATTAATTTTGCATTTTCATGTGTTATGTGTGTTCCATGTGTTTGATATGTCCAATGCTTTTCTACTTTTTTTAAACTCTGATAGTTAATTTAAGTTTCAGAAATGATAAAAGTAGCAAATTATGTTGATTTTTAATTTCCATTCTGACTAATTCTGCTTTTAAGGAATAAGTTTTAAATTTTTTATTTCTGCTTTTAAAGAAGTTTGAAACTTTTGATCAAATGATGTGTTTTTTAGTGATTTTGTTGTATTTGTTTATTGATTTTGCATTTTCATGTGTGTTCCACTTGTTTGATATGTTTAATTCTGTTTCTTTCTTTTTCTAGCCGCCTTCATCTCGGTGATGGAGAACGTCGTATCGGCGCATGCTACCGCTCCTGATCGCGTCATCGGATTGTTTTGTATTTGTTGATTTATTTTGCATTTTCGTGTGTTATGTGTGTTCCATTTGTTTGATATGTCCAATGCTTTTCTACTTTTTTTTAAACTCTGATAGTTAATTTAAGTTTCAGAAATGATAATAGTAGCAAATTATGTTGATTTTCAATTTCCATTCTGACTAATTCTGCTTTTAAGGAATAAGTTTTATTGTTTTTATTTTTGCTTTTAAAGAAGTTTGAAACTTTAGATCAAATGATGTGTTTTTTTGTGATTTTGTTGTATTTGTTTATTGATTTGGCATTTTCATGTGTTATGTTTGTTCCACTTGTTTCATATGTCTAATTCTGTTTCTTTCTTTTTCTAGCCGCCTTCATCTCGGTGATGGAGAACGTCGTATCGGCGCATGCTACCGCTCGTGATCGTGTCATCAGATTGTTTTGTATTTGTTGATTGATTTTGCATTTTCATGTGTGTTCCACTTGTTTGATATGTCTAATTCTGTTTTCTTTCTTTTTCTAGCCGCCTTCATCTCGGTGATGGAGAACGTCGTATCGGCGCATGCTACCGCTCGTGATCGCGTCATCTGATTGTTTTGTATTTGTTGATTTATTTTGCATTTTCATGTGTTATGTGTGTTCCATGTGTTTGATATGTCCCATGCTTTTCTACTTTTTTTTAAACTCTGATAGTTAATTTAAGTTTCAGAAATGATAATAGTAGCAAATTATGTTGATTTTCAATTTCCATTCTGACTAATTCTGCTTTTAAGGAATAAGTTTTAAATTTTTTATTTCAGCTTTTAAAGAAGTTTGAAACTTTCGATTACATTTATAGAACAGTTAATTTTAACTTTGTAATAATTACTGACATTGATTGTATATTATGTTTATTTAAGTTTCTGTTCCCTTGCATCCTGAGCAAATGATGTGTTTTTTGTGATTTTGTTGTATTTGTTTATTGATTTTGCATTTTCATGTGTGTTCCACTTGTTTGATATGTCTAATTCTGTTTCTTTCTTTTTCTAGCCGCCTTCATCTCGGTGATGGAGAACGTCGTATCGGCGCATGCTAATATACCGCTCGCGATCGCGTCATCAGATTGTTTTGTATTTGTTGATTGATTTTGCATTTTTATGTGTGTTCCAATTGTTTGATATGTCTAATTCCGTTTCTTTCTTTTTCTAGCCGCCTTCATCTCGGTGATGGAGAACGTCGTATTGGCGCATGCTACCTCTCGTGATCGCGTCATCAGATTGTTTTGTATTTTTTGATTTATTTTGCATTTTCATGTGTTATGTTATGTGTGTTCCATGTGTTTGATATGTCCAATGCTTTTCTACTTTTTTTCAAACTCTGATAGTTAATTTAAGTTTCAGAAATGATAATAGTAGCAAATTATGTTGATTTTCAATTTCCATTCTGACTAATTCTGCTTTTAAGGAATAAGTTTTAAATTTTTTATTTCAGCTTTTAAAGAAGTTTGAAACTTTTGATTACATTTATAGAACAGTTAATTTTAACTTTGTAATAATTACTGACATTGATTGTATATTATGTTTATTTAAGTTTCTGTTCCCTTGCATCCTGAGCAAATGATGTGTTTTTTGTGATTTTGTTGTATTTGTTTATTGATTTTGCATTTTCATGTGTGTTCCACTTGTTTGATATGTCTAATTCTGTTTTCTTTCTTTTTCTAGCCGCCTTCATCTCGGTGATGGAGAACGTCGTATCGGCGCACGCTAATATACCGCTCGCGATCGCGTCATCAGATTGTTTTGTATTTGTTGATTGATTTTGCATTTTCATGTGTTATGTGTGTTCCATGTGTTTGATATGTCCAATGCTTTTTTACTTTTTTTTAAACTCTGATAGTTAATTTAAGTTTCAGAAAGGATAATAGTAGCAAATTATGTTGATTTTCAATTTCCATTCTGACTAATTCTGCTTTTAAGGAATAAGTTTTAAATTTTTTATTTCAGCTTTTAAAGAAGTTTGAAACTTTTGATTACATTTATAGAACAGTTAATTTTAACTTTGTAATAATTACTGACATTGATTGTGTATTATGTTTATTTAAGTTTCTGTTCCCTTGCATCCTGAGCAAATTATGTGTTTTTTGTGATTTTGTTGTATTTGTTTATTGATTTTGCATTTTCATGTGTGTTCCACTTGTTTGATATGTCTAATTCTGTTTCTTTCTTTTTCTAGCCGCCTTCATCTCGGTGATGGAGAACGTCGTATCGGCGCACGCTAATATACCGCTCGCGATCGCGTCATCAGATTGTTTTGTATTTGTTGATTTATTTTGCATTTTCATGTGTTATGTGTGTTCGAAGTGTTTGATATGTCCAATGCTTTTCTACTTTTTTTTAAACTCTGATAGTTACTTTAAGTTTCAGAAATGATAAAAGTAGCAAATTATGTTGATTTTTAATTTCCATTCTGACTAATTCTGCTTTTAAGGAATAAGTTTTAAATTTTTATTTCTGCTTTTAAAGAAGTTTGAAACTTTTGATCAAATGATGTGTTTTTTGTGATTTTGTTGTAGTTGTTTATTGATTTTGCATTTTCATGTGTGTTCCACTTGTTTGATATGTTTAATTCTGTTTTCTTTCTTTTTCTAGCCGCCTTCATCTCGGTGATGGAGAACGTCGTATAGGTGCATGCTACCGCTCGTGATCGCGTCATCGGATTGTTTTGTATTTGTTGATTTATTTTGCATTTTCATGTGTTATGTGTGTTCCATGTGTTTGATATGTCCAATGCTTTTCTACTTTTTTTTAAACTCTGATAGTTAATTTAAGTTTCAGAAATGATAATAGTAGCAAATTATGTTGATTTTCAATTTCCATTCTGACTAATTCTGCTTTTAAGGAATAAGTTTTAAATTTTTTATTTTTGCTTTTAAAGAAGTTTGAATCTTTTGATCAAATGATGTGTTTTTTTGTGATTTTGTTGTATTTGTTTATTGATTTTGCATTTTCATGTGTGTTCCACTTGTTTGATATGTTTAATTCTGTTTCTTTCTTTTTCTAGCCGCCTTCATCTCGGTGATGGAGAACGTCGTATTGGCGCATGCTACGGCTCGTGATCGCGTCATCGGATTGTTTTGTATTTGTTGATTTATTTTGCATTTTCATGTGTTATGTGTGTTCCATGTGTTTGATATGTCCAATGCTTTTCTACTTTTTTTTAAACTCTGATAGTTAATTTAAGTTTCAGAAAGGATAATAGTAGCAAATTATGTTGATTTTCAATTTCCATTCTGACTAATTCTGCTTTTAAGGAATAAGTTTTTTAATTGTTTATTTCAGCTTTTAAAGAAGTTTGAAACTTTTGATTACATTCATAGAACAGTTAATTTTAACTTTGTAATAATTACTGACATTGATTGTATATTATGTTTATTAAAGTTTCTGTTCCCTTTCATCCTGAGCAAATGATGTGTTTTTTGTGATTTTGTTGTATTTGTTTATTGATTTTGCATTTTCATGTGTGTTCCATTTGTTTGATATGTCTAATTCTGTTTCTTTCTTTTTCTAGCCGCCTTCATCTCGGTGATGGAGAACGTCGTATCGGCGCATGCTACCGCTCGTGATCGCGTCATCAGATTGTTTTGTATTTTTTTATTTATTTTGCATTTTCATGTGTGTTCCACTTGTTTGATATGTCTAATTCTGTTTCTTTCTTTTTCTAGCCGCCTTCATCTCGGTGATGGAGAACGTCGTATTGGCGCATGCTACCGCTCGTGATCGCGTCATCAGATTGTTTTGTATTTTTTGATTTATTTTGCATTTTCATGTGTTATGTGTGTTCCATGTGTTTGATATGTCCAATGCTTTTCTACTTTTTTTAAACTCTGATAGTTAATTTAAGTTTCAGAAATGATAAAAGTAGCAAATTATGTTGATTTTTAATTTCCATTCTGACTAATTCTGCTTTTAAGGAATAAGTTTTAAATTTTTTATTTCTGCTTTTAAAGAAGTTTGAAACTTTTGATCAAATGATGTATTTTTTTGTGATTTTGTTGTATTTGTTTATTGATTTTGCATTTTCATGTGTGTTCCACTTGTTTGATATGTCTAATTCTGCTTCTTTCTTTTTCTAGCCGCCTTCATCTCGGTGATGGAGAACGTCGTATCGGCGCACGCTAATATACCGCTCGCGATCGCGTCATCAGATTGTTTTGTATTTGTTGATTTATTTTGCATTTTCATGTGTTATGTGTGTTCCAAGTGTTTGATATGTCCAATGCTTTTCTACTTTTTTTTAAACTCTGATAGTTAATTTAAGTTTCATAAAGGATAAAAGTAGCAAATTATGTTGATTTTTAATTTCCATTCTGACTAATTCTGCTTTTAAGGAATAAGTTTTAAATTTTTATTTCTGCTTTTAAAGAAGTTTGAAACTTTTGATCAAATGATGTGTTTTTTTGTGATTTTGTTGTAGTTGTTTATTGATTTTGCATTTTCATGTGTGTTCCACTTGTTTGATATGTTTAATTCTGTTTTCTTTCTTTTTCTAGATGCCTTCATCTCGGTGATGGAGAACGCCGTATCGGTGCATGCTACCGCTCGTGATCGCGTCATCAGATTGTTTTGTATTTGTTGATTGATTTTGCATTTTCATGTGTTATGTGTGTTCCATGTGTTTGATATGTCCAATGCTTTTTTACTTTTTTTTAAACTCTGATAGTTAATTTAAGTTTCAGAAAGGATAATAGTAGCAAATTATGTTGATTTTCAATTTCCATTCTGACTAATTCTGCTTTTAAGGAATAAGTTTTAAATTTTTTATTTCAGCTTTTAAAGAAGTTTGAAACTTTTGATTACATTTATAGAACAGTTAATTTTAACTTCGTAATAATTACTGACATTGATTGTATATTATGTTTATTTAAGTTTCTGTTCCCTTGCATCCTGAGCAAATTATGTGTTTTTTGTGATTTTGTTGTATTTGTTTATTGATTTTGCATTTTCATGTGTGTTCCACTTGTTTGATATGTCTAATTCTGTTTTCTTTCTTTTTCTAGCCGCCTTCATCTCGGTGATGGAGGACGTCGTATCGGCGCACGCTAATATACCGCTCGCGATCGCGTCATCAGATTGTTTTGTATTTGTTGATTTATTTTGCATTTTCATGTGTTATGTGTGTTCCAAGTGTTTGATATGTCCAATGCTTTTCTACTTTTTTTTAAACTCTGATAGTTAATTTAAGTTTCAGAAAGGATAAAAGTAGCAAATTATGTTGATTTTTAATTTCCATTCTGACTAATTCTGCTTTTAAGGAATAAGTTTTAAATTTTTATATCTGCTTTTAAAGAAGTTTGAAACTTTTGATCAAATGATGTGTTTTTTTGTGATTTTGTTGTAGTTGTTTATTGATTTTGCATTTTCATGTGTGTTCCACTTGTTTGATATGTTTAATTCTGTTTTCTTTCTTTTTCTAGCCGCCTTCATCTCGGTGATGGAGAACGCCGTATCGGTGCATGCTACCGCTCGTGATCGCGTCATCGGATTGTTTTGTATTTGTTGATTTATTTTGCATTTTCATGTGTTATGTGTGTTCCATGTGTTTGATATGTCCAATGCTTTTCTACTTTTTTTAAACTCTGATAGTTAGTTTAAGTTTCAGAAATGATAAAAGTAGCAAATTATGTTGATTTTTAATTTCCATTCTGACTAATTCTGCTTTTAAGGAATAAGTTTTAAATTTTTTATTTCTGCTTTTAAAGAAGTTTGAAACTTTTGATCAAATGATGTGTTTTTTTGTGATTTTGTTGTATTTGTTTATTGATTTTGCATTTTCATGTGTGTTCCACTTGTTTGATATGTTTAATTCTGTTTCTTTCTTTTTCTAGCCGCCTTCATCTCGGTGATGGAGAACGTCGTATCGGCGCATGCTACCGCTCGTGATCGCGTCATCTGATTGTTTTGTATTTGTTGATTTATTTTGCATTTTCATGTGTTATGTGTGTTCCATGTGTTTGATATGTCCCATGCTTTTCTACTTTTTTTTAAACTCTGATAGTTAATTTAAGTTTCAGAAATGATAATAGTAGCAAATTATGTTGATTTTCAATTTCCATTCTGACTAATTCTGCTTTTAAGGAATAAGTTTTAAATTTTTTATTTCAGCTTTTAAAGACGTTTGAAACTTTCGATTACATTTATAGAACAGTTAATTTTAACTTTGTAATAATTACTGACATTGATTGTATATTATGTTTATTTAAGTTTCTGTTCCCTTGCATCCTGAGCAAATGATGTGTTTTTTGTGATTTTGTTGTATTTGTTTATTGATTTTGCATTGTCATGTGTGTTCCACTTGTTTGATATGTCTAATTCTGTTTCTTTCTTTTTCTAGCCGCCTTCATCTCGGTGATGGAGAACGTCGTATCGGCGCATGCTAATATACCGCTCGCGATCGCGTCATCAGATTGTTTTGTATTTGTTGATTGATTTTGCATTTTTATGTGTGTTCCAATTGTTTGATATGTCTAATTCCGTTTCTTTCTTTTTCTAGCCGCCTTCATCTCGGTGATGGAGAACGTCGTATTGGCGCATGCTACCTCTCGTGATCGCGTCATCAGATTGTTTTGTATTTTTTGATTTATTTTGCATTTTCATGTGTTATGTTATGTGTGTTCCATGTGTTTGATATGTCCAATGCTTTTCTACTTTTTTTCAAACTCTGATAGTTAATTTAAGTTTCAGAAATGATAATAGTAGCAAATTATGTTGATTTTCAATTTCCATTCTGACTAATTCTGCTTTTAAGGAATAAGTTTTAAATTTTTTATTTCAGCTTTTAAAGAAGTTTGAAACTTTTGATTACATTTATAGAACAGTTAATTTTAACTTTGTAATAATTACTGACATTGATTGTATATTATGTTTATTTAAGTTTCGGTTCCCTTGCATCCTGAGCAAATGATGTGTTTTTTGTGATTTTGTTGTATTTGTTTATTGATTTTGCATTTTCATGTGTGTTCCACTTGTTTGATATGTCTAATTCTGTTTTCTTTCTTTTTCTAGCCGCCTTCATCTCGGTGATGGAGAACGTCGTATCGGCGCACGCTAATATACCGCTCGCGATCGCGTCATCAGATTGTTTTGTATTTGTTGATTGATTTTGCATTTTCATGTGTTATGTGTGTTCCATGTGTTTGATATGTCCAATGCTTTTTTACTTTTTTTTAAACTCTGATAGTTAATTTAAGTTTCAGAAAGGATAATAGTAGCAAATTATGTTGATTTTCAATTTCCATTCTGACTAATTCTGCTTTTAAGGAATAAGTTTTAAATTTTTTATTTCAGCTTTTAAAGAAGTTTGAAACTTTTGATTACATTTATAGAACAGTTAATTTTAACTTTGTAATAATTACTGACATTGATTGTGTATTATGTTTATTTAAGTTTCTGTTCCCTTGCATCCTGAGCAAATTATGTGTTTTTTGTGATTTTGTTGTATTTGTTTATTGATTTTGCATTTTCATGTGTGTTCCACTTGTTTGATATGTCTAATTCTGTTTCTTTCTTTTTCTAGCCGCCTTCATCTCGGTGATGGAGAACGTCGTATCGGCGCACGCTTATATACCGCTCGCGATCGCGTCATCAGATTGTTTTGTATTTGTTGATTTATTTTGCATTTTCATGTGTTATGTGTGTTCGAAGTGTTTGATATGTCCAATGCTTTTCTACTTTTTTTTAAACTCTGATAGTTACTTTAAGTTTCAGAAATGATAAAAGTAGCAAATTATGTTGATTTTTAATTTCCATTCTGACTAATTCTGCTTTTAAGGAATAAGTTTTAAATTTTTATTTCTGCTTTTAAAGAAGTTTGAAACTTTTGATCAAATGATGTGTTTTTTGTGATTTTGTTGTAGTTGTTTATTGATTTTGCATTTTCATGTGTGTTCCACTTGTTTGATATGTTTAATTCTGTTTTCTTTCTTTTTCTAGCCGCCTTCATCTCGGTGATGGAGAACGTCGTATCGGTGCATGCTACCGCTCGTGATCGCGTCATCGGATTGTTTTGTATTTGTTGATTTATTTTGCATTTTCATGTGTTATGTGTGTTCCATGTGTTTGATATGTCCAATGCTTTTCTACTTTTTTTTAAACTCTGATAGTTAATTTAAGTTTCAGAAATGATAATAGTAGCAAATTATGTTGATTTTCAATTTCCATTCTGACTAATTCTGCTTTTAAGGAATAAGTTTTAAATTTTTTATTTTTGCTTTTAAAGAAGTTTGAATCTTTTGATCAAATGATGTGTTTTTTTGTGATTTTGTTGTATTTGTTTATTGATTTTGCATTTTCATGTGTGTTCCACTTGTTTGATATGTTTAATTCTGTTTCTTTCTTTTTCTAGCCGCCTTCATCTCGGTGATGGAGAACGTCGTATTGGCGCATGCTACGGCTCGTGATCGCGTCATCGGATTGTTTTGTATTTGTTGATTTATTTTGCATTTTCATGTGTTATGTGTGTTCCATGTGTTTGATATGTCCAATGCTTTTCTACTTTTTTTTAAACTCTGATAGTTAATTTAAGTTTCAGAAAGGATAATAGTAGCAAATTATGTTGATTTTCAATTTCCATTCTGACTAATTCTGCTTTTAAGGAATAAGTTTTTTAATTGTTTATTTCAGCTTTTAAAGAAGTTTGAAACTTTTGATTACATTCATAGAACAGTTAATTTTAACTTTGTAATAATTACTGACATTGATTGTATATTATGTTTATTAAAGTTTCTGTTCCCTTTCATCCTGAGCAAATGATGTGTTTTTTGTGATTTTGTTGTATTTGTTTATTGATTTTGCATTTTCATGTGTGTTCCATTTGTTTGATATGTCTAATTCTGTTTCTTTCTTTTTCTAGCCGCCTTCATCTCGGTGATGGAGAACGTCGTATCGGCGCATGCTACCGCTCGTGATCGCGTCATCAGATTGTTTTGTATTTTTTTATTTATTTTGCATTTTCATGTGTGTTCCACTTGTTTGATATGTCTAATTCTGTTTCTTTCTTTTTCTAGCCGCCTTCATCTCGGTGATGGAGAACGTCGTATTGGCGCATGCTACCGCTCGTGATCGCGTCATCAGATTGTTTTGTATTTTTTGATTTATTTTGCATTTTCATGTGTTATGTGTGTTCCATGTGTTTGATATGTCCAATGCTTTTCTACTTTTTTTAAACTCTGATAGTTAATTTAAGTTTCAGAAATGATAAAAGTAGCAAATTATGTTGATTTTTAATTTCCATTCTGACTAATTCTGCTTTTAAGGAATAAGTTTTAAATTTTTTATTTCTGCTTTTAAAGAAGTTTGAAACTTTTGATCAAATGATGTATTTTTTTGTGATTTTGTTGTATTTGTTTATTGATTTTGCATTTTCATGTGTGTTCCACTTGTTTGATATGTCTAATTCTGTTTCTTTCTTTTTCTAGCCGCCTTCATCTCGGTGATGGAGAACGTCGTATCGGCGCACGCTAATATACCGCTCGCGATCGCGTCATCAGATTGTTTTGTATTTGTTGATTTATTTTGCATTTTCATGTGTTATGTGTGTTCCAAGTGTTTGATATGTCCAATGCTTTTCTACTTTTTTTTAAACTCTGATAGTTAATTTAAGTTTCATAAAGGATAAAAGTAGCAAATTATGTTGATTTTTAATTTCCATTCTGACTAATTCTGCTTTTAAGGAATAAGTTTTAAATTTTTATTTCTGCTTTTAAAGAAGTTTGAAACTTTTGATCAAATGATGTGTTTTTTTGTGATTTTGTTGTAGTTGTTTATTGATTTTGCATTTTCATGTGTGTTCCACTTGTTTGATATGTTTAATTCTGTTTTCTTTCTTTTTCTAGATGCCTTCATCTCGGTGATGGAGAACGCCGTATCGGTGCATGCTACCGCTCGTGATCGCGTCATCAGATTGTTTTGTATTTGTTGATTTATTTTGCATTTTCATGTGTTATGTGTGTTCCATGTGTTTGATATGTCCAATGCTTTTCTACTTTTTTTAAACTCTGATAGTTAGTTTAAGTTTCAGAAATGATAAAAGTAGCAAATTATGTTGATTTTTAATTTCCATTCTGACTAATTCTGCTTTTAAGGAATAAGTTTTAAATTTTTTATTTCTGCTTTTAAAGAAGTTTGAAACTTTTGATCAAATGATGTGTTTTTTTGTGATTTTGTTGTATTTGTTTATTGATTTTGCATTTTCATGTGTGTTCCACTTGTTTGATATGTTTAATTCTGTTTCTTTCTTTTTCTAGCCGCCTTCATCTCGGTGATGGAGAACGTCGTATCGGCGCATGCTACCGCTCGTGATCGCGTCATCGGATTGTTTTGTATTTGTTGATTTATTTTGCATTTTCATGTGTTATGTGTGTTCCATGTGTTTGATATGTCCCATGCTTTTCTACTTTTTTTTAAACTCTGATAGTTAATTTAAGTTTCATAAAGGATAATAGTAGCAAATTATTTTGATTTTTAATTTCCATTCTGACTAATTCTGCTTTTAAGGAATAAGTTTTAAATTTTTTATTTCAGCTTTTAAAGAAGTTTGAAACTTTTGATTACATTTATAGAACAGTTAATTTTAACTTTGTAATAATTACTGACATTGATTGTATATTATGTTTATTTAAGTTTCTGTTCCCTTGCATCCTGAGCAAATGATGTGTTTTTTGTGATTTTGTTGTAATTTGTTTATTGATTTTGCATTTTCATGTGTGTTCCACTTGTTTGATATGTCTAATTCTTTTTCTTTCTTTTTCTAGCCGCCTTCATCTCGGTGATGGAGAACGTCGTATCGGCGCATGCTAATATACCGCTCGCGATCGCGTCATCAGATTGTTTTGTATTTGTTGATTGATTTTGCATTTTTATGTGTGTTCCACTTGTTTGATATGTCTAATTCTGTTTTCTTTCTTTTTCTAGATGCCTTCATCTCGGTGATCGAGAACGTCGTATCGGCGCATGCTACCGCTCGTGATCGCGTCATCAGATAGTTTTGTATTTGTTGATTTATTTTGCATTTTCATGTGTTATGTGTGTTCCATGTGTTTGATATGTCCAATGCTTTTCTACTTTTTTTAAACTCTGATAGTTAATTTAAGTTTCAGAAATGATAAAAGTAGCAAATTATGTTGATTTTTAATTTCCATTCTGACTAATTCTGCTTTTAAGGAATAAGTTTTAAATTTTTATTTCTGCTTTTAAAGAAGTTTGAAACTTTTGATCAAATGATGTGTTTTTTGTGATTTTGTTGTAGTTGTTTATTGATTTTGCATTTTCATGTGTGTTCCACTTGTTTGATATGTTTAATTCTGTTTTCTTTCTTTTTCTAGCCGCCTTCATCTCGGTGATGGAGAACGTCGTATCGGTGCATGCTACCGCTCGTGATCGCGTCATCGGATTGTTTTGTATTTGTTGATTTATTTTGCATTTTCATGTGTTATGTGTGTTCCATGTGTTTGATATGTCCAATGCTTTTCTACTTTTTTTTAAACTCTGATAGTTAATTTAAGTTTCAGAAATGATAATAGTAGCAAATTATGTTGATTTTCAATTTCCATTCTGACTAATTCTGCTTTTAAGGAATAAGTTTTAAATTTTTTATTTTTGCTTTTAAAGAAGTTTGAATCTTTTGATCAAATGATGTGTTTTTTTGTGATTTTGTTGTATTTGTTTATTGATTTTGCATTTTCATGTGTGTTCCACTTGTTTGATATGTTTAATTCTGTTTCTTTCTTTTTCTAGCCGCCTTCATCTCGGTGATGGAGAACGTCGTATTGGCGCATGCTACGGCTCGTGATCGCGTCATCGGATTGTTTTGTATTTGTTGATTTATTTTGCATTTTCATGTGTTATGTGTGTTCCATGTGTTTGATATGTCCAATGCTTTTCTACTTTTTTTTAAACTCTGATAGTTAATTTAAGTTTCAGAAAGGATAATAGTAGCAAATTATGTTGATTTTCAATTTCCATTCTGACTAATTCTGCTTTTAAGGAATAAGTTTTTTAATTGTTTATTTCAGCTTTTAAAGAAGTTTGAAACTTTTGATTACATTCATAGAACAGTTAATTTTAACTTTGTAATAATTACTGACATTGATTGTATATTATGTTTATTAAAGTTTCTGTTCCCTTTCATCCTGAGCAAATGATGTGTTTTTTGTGATTTTGTTGTATTTGTTTATTGATTTTGCATTTTCATGTGTGTTCCATTTGTTTGATATGTCTAATTCTGTTTCTTTCTTTTTCTAGCCGCCTTCATCTCGGTGATGGAGAACGTCGTATCGGCGCATGCTACCGCTCGTGATCGCGTCATCAGATTGTTTTGTATTTTTTTATTTATTTTGCATTTTCATGTGTTATGTGTGTTCCAAGTGTTTGATATGTCCAATGCTTTTCTACTTTTTTTTAAACTCTGATAGTTAATTTAAGTTTCATAAAGGATAAAAGTAGCAAATTATGTTGATTTTTAATTTCCATTCTGACTAATTCTGCTTTTAAGGAATAAGTTTTAAATTTTTATTTCTGCTTTTAAAGAAGTTTGAAACTTTTGATCAAATGATGTGTTTTTTTGTGATTTTGTTGTAGTTGTTTATTGATTTTGCATTTTCATGTGTGTTCCACTTGTTTGATATGTTTAATTCTGTTTTCTTTCTTTTTCTAGATGCCTTCATCTCGGTGATGGAGAACGCCGTATCGGTGCATGCTACCGCTCGTGATCGCGTCATCAGATTGTTTTGTATTTGTTGATTTATTTTGCATTTTCATGTGTTATGTGTGTTCCATGTGTTTGATATGTCCAATGCTTTTCTACTTTTTTTAAACTCTGATAGTTAGTTTAAGTTTCAGAAATGATAAAAGTAGCAAATTATGTTGATTTTTAATTTCCATTCTGACTAATTCTGCTTTTAAGGAATAAGTTTTAAATTTTTTATTTCTGCTTTTAAAGCAGTTTGAAACTTTTGATCAAATGATGTGTTTTTTTGTGATTTTGTTGTATTTGTTTATTGATTTTGTATTTTCATGTGTGTTCCACTTGTTTGATATGTTTAATTCTGTTTCTTTCTTTTTCTAGCCGCCTTCATCTCGGTGATGGAGAACGTCGTATCGGCGCATGCTACCGCTCGTGATCGCGTCATCGGATTGTTTTGTATTTGTTGATTTATTTTGCATTTTCATGTGTTATGTGTGTTCCATGTGTTTGATATGTCCCATGCTTTTCTACTTTTTTTTAAACTCTGATAGTTAATTTAAGTTTCATAAAGGATAATAGAAGAAATTAAGTTGATTTTTAATTTCCATTCTGACTAAATCTGCTTTTAAGGAATAAGTTTTAAATTTTTTATTTCAGCTTTTAAAGAAGTTTGAAACTTTTGATTACATTTATAGAACAGTTAATTTTAACTTTGTAATAATTACTGACATTGATTGTATATTATGTTTATTTAAGTTTCTGTTCCCTTGCATCCTGAGCAAATGATGTGTTTTTTGTGATTTTGTTGTAATTTGTTTATTGATTTTGCATTTTCATGTGTGTTCCACTTGTTTGATATGTCTAATTCTTTTTCTTTCTTTTTCTAGCCGCCTTCATCTCGGTGATGGAGAACGTCGTATCGGCGCATGCTAATATACCGCTCGCGATCGCGTCATCAGATTGTTTTGTATTTGTTGATTGATTTTGCATTTTTATGTGTGTTCCACTTGTTTGATATGTCTAATTCTGTTTTCTTTCTATTTCTAGATGCCTTCATCTCGGTGATCGAGAACGTCGTATCGGCGCATGCTACCGCTCGTGATCGCGTCATCAGATAGTTTTGTATTTGTTGATTTATTTTGCATTTTCATGTGTTATGTGTGTTCCATGTGTTTGATATGTCCAATGCTTTTCTACTTTTTTTAAACTCTGATAGTTAATTTAAGTTTCAGAAATGATAAAAGTAGCAAATTATGTTGATTTTTAATTTCCATTCTGACTAATTCTGCTTTTAAGGAATAAGTTTTAATTTTTTTATTTCAGCTTTTAAAGAAGTTTGAAACTTTTGATTACATTTATAGAACAGTTAATTTTAACTTTGTAATAATTACTGACATTGATTGTATATTATGTTTATTTAAGTTTCTGTTCCCTTGCATCCTGAGCAAATGATGTGTTTTTTGTGATTTTGTTGTAATTTGTTTATTGATTTTGCATTTTCATGTGTGTTCCACTTGTTTGATATGTCTAATTCTTTTTCTTTCTTTTTCTAGCCGCCTTCATCTCGGTGATGGAGAACGTCGTATCGGCGCATGCTAATATACCGCTCGCGATCGCGTCATCAGATTGTTTTGTATTTGTTGATTGATTTTGCATTTTTATGTGTGTTCCACTTGTTTGATATGTCTAATTCTGTTTTCTTTCTTTTTCTAGATGCCTTCATCTCGGTGATCGAGAACGTCGTATCGGCGCATGCTACCGCTCGTGATCGCGTCATCAGATAGTTTTGTATTTGTTGATTTATTTTGCATTTTCATGTGTTATGTGTGTTCCATGTGTTTGATATGTCCAATGCTTTTCTACTTTTTTTAAACTCTGATAGTTAATTTAAGTTTCAGAAATGATAAAAGTAGCAAATTATGTTGATTTTTAATTTCCATTCTGAATAATTCTGCTTTTAAGGAATAAGTTTTAAATTTTTATTTCTGCTTTTAAAGAAGTTTGAAACTTTTGATCAAATGATGTGTTTTTTGTGATTTTGTTGTAGTTGTTTATTGATTTTGCATTTTCATGTGTGTTCCACTTGTTTGATATGTTTAATTCTGTTTTCTTTCTTTTTCTAGCCGCCTTCATCTCGGTGATGGAGAACGTCGTATCGGTGCATGCTACCGCTCGTGATCGCGTCATCGGATTGTTTTGTATTTGTTGATTTATTTTGCATGTTCATGTGTTATGTGTGTTCCATGTGTTTGATATGTCCAATGCTTTTCTACTTTTTTTTAAACTCTGATAGTTAATTTAAGTTTCAGAAATGATAATAGTAGCAAATTATGTTGATTTTCAATTTCCATTCTGACTAATTCTGCTTTTAAGGAATAAGTTTTAAATTTTTTATTTTTGCTTTTAAAGAAGTTTGAATCTTTTGATCAAATGATGTGTTTTTTTGTGATTTTGTTGTATTTGTTTATTGATTTTGCATTTTCATGTGTGTTCCACTTGTTTGATATGTTTAATTCTGTTTCTTTCTTTTTCTAGCCGCCTTCATCTCGGTGATGGAGAACGTCGTATTGGCGCATGCTACGGCTCGTGATCGCGTCATCGGATTGTTTTGTATTTGTTGATTTATTTTGCATTTTCATGTGTTATGTGTGTTCCATGTGTTTGATATGTCCAATGCTTTTCTACTTTTTTTTAAACTCTGATAGTTAATTTAAGTTTCAGAAAGGATAATAGTAGCAAATTATGTTGATTTTCAATTTCCATTCTGACTAATTCTGCTTTTAAGGAATAAGTTTTTTAATTGTTTATTTCAGCTTTTAAAGAAGTTTGAAACTTTTGATTACATTCATAGAACAGTTAATTTTAACTTTGTAATAATTACTGACATTGATTGTATATTATGTTTATTAAAGTTTCTGTTCCCTTTCATCCTGAGCAAATGATGTGTTTTTTGTGATTTTGTTGTATTTGTTTATTGATTTTGCATTTTCATGTGTGTTCCATTTGTTTGATATGTCTAATTCTGTTTCTTTCTTTTTCTAGCCGCCTTCATCTCGGTGATGGAGAACGTCGTATCGGCGCATGCTACCGCTCGTGATCGCGTCATCAGATTGTTTTGTATTTGTTGATTTATTTTGCATTTTCATGTGTTATGTTTGTTCCACTTGTTTCATATGTCTAATTCTGTTTCTTTCTTTTTCTAGCCGCCTTCATCTCGGTGATGGAGAACGTCGTATCGGCGCATGCTGCTGCTCGTGATCGCGTCATCAGATTGTTTTGTATTTGTTGATTGATTTTGCATTTTCATGTGTTATGTGTGTTCCATGTGTTTGATATGTCCAATGCTTTTTTACTTTTTTTAAACTCTGATAGTTAATTTAAGTTTCAGAAAGGATAATAGTAGCAAATTATGTTGTTTTTCAATTTCAATTCTGACTTATTCTGCTTTTAAGGAATAAGTTTTAAATTTTTTATTTCAGCTTTTAAAGAAGTTTGAAACTTTTGATTACATTTATAGAACAGTTAATTTTAACTTTGTAATAATTACTGACATTGATTGTATATTATGTTTATTTAAGTTTCTGTTCCCTTGCATCCTGAGCAAATGATGTGTTTTTTGTGATTTTGTTGTATTTTTTTATTGATTTTGCATTTTCATGTGTGTTCCACTTGTTTGATATGTCTAATTCTGTTTCTTTCTTTTTCTAGCCGCCTTCATCTCGGTGATGGAGAACGTCGTATCGGCGCATGCTAATATACCGCTCGCGATCGCGTCATCAGATTGTTTTGTATTTGTTGATTGATTTTGCATTTTTATGTGTGTTCCACTTGTTTGATATGTCTAATTCTGTTTTCTTTCTTTTTCTAGATGCCTTCATCTCGGTGATGGAGAACGTCGTATAGTCGCATGCTACCACTCGTGATCGCGTCATCAGATTGTTTTGTATTTGTTGATTTATTTTGCATTTTCATGTGTTATGTGTGTTCCATGTGTTTGATATGTCCAATGCTTTTCTACTTTTTTTTAAACTCTGATAGTTAATTTAAGTTTCAGAAATGATAATAGTAGCAAATTATGTTGATTTTCAATTTCCATTCTGACTAATTCTGCTTTTAAGGAATAAGTTTTAAATTTTTTATTTTTGCTTTTAAAGAAGTTTGAATCTTTTGATCAAATGATGTGTTTTTTTGTGATTTTGTTGTATTTGTTTATTGATTTTGCATTTTAATGTGTGTTCCACTTGTTTGATATGTTTAATTCTGTTTCTTTCTTTTTCTAGCCGCCTTCATCTCGGTGATGGAGAACGTCGTATTGGCGCATGCTACGGCTCGTGATCGCGTCATCGGATTGTTTTGTATTTGTTGATTTATTTTGCATTTTCATGTGTTATGTGTGTTCCATGTGTTTGATATGTCCAATGCTTTTCTACTTTTTTTTAAACTCTGATAGTTAATTTAAGTTTCAGAAAGGATAATAGTAGCAAATTATGTTGATTTTCAATTTCCATTCTGACTAATTCTGCTTTTAAGGAATAAGTTTTTTAATTGTTTATTTCAGCTTTTAAAGAAGTTTGAAACTTTTGATTACATTCATAGAACAGTTAATTTTAACTTTGTAATAATTACTGACATTGATTGTATATTATGTTTATTAAAGTTTCTGTTCCCTTTCATCCTGAGCAAATGATGTGTTTTTTGTGATTTTGTTGTATTTGTTTATTGATTTTGCATTTTCATGTGTGTTCCATTTGTTTGATATGTCTAATTCTGTTTCTTTCTTTTTCTAGCCGCCTTCATCTCGGTGATGGAGAACGTCGTATCGGCGCATGCTACCGCTCGTGATCGCGTCATCAGATTGTTTTGTATTTTTTTATTTATTTTGCATTTTCATGTGTGTTCCACTTGTTTGATATGTCTAATTCTGTTTCTTTCTTTTTCTAGCCGCCTTCATCTCGGTGATGGAGAACGTCGTATTGGCGCATGCTACCGCTCGTGATCGCGTCATCAGATTGTTTTGTATTTTTTGATTTATTTTGCATTTTCATGTGTTATGTGTGTTCCATGTGTTTGATATGTCCAATGCTTTTCTACTTTTTTTCAAACTCTGATAGTTAATTTAAGTTTCAGAAATGATAATAATAGCAAATTATGTTGATTTTCAATTTCCATTCTGACTAATTCTGCTTTTAAGGAATAAGTTTTACATTTTTTATTTCAGCTTTTAAAGAAGTTTGAAACTTTTGATTACATTTATAGAACAGTTAATTTTAACTTTGTAATAATTACTGACATTGATTGTATAGTATGTTTATTTAAGTTTCTGTTCCCTTGCATCCTGAGCAAATGATGTGTTTTTTGTGATTTTGTTGTATTTGTTTATTGATTTTGCATTTTCATGTGTGTTCCACTTGTTTGATATGTCTAATTCTGTTTCTTTCTTTTTCTAGCCGCCTTCATCTCGGTGATGGAGAACGTCGTATCGGCGCATGCTAATATACCGCTCTCGATCGCGTCATCAGATTGTTTTGTATTTGTTGATTGATTTTGCATTTTTATGTGTGTTCCACTTGTTTGATATGTCTAATTCTGTTTCTTTCTTTTTCTAGCCGCCTTCATCTCGGTGATGAAAAAAGGTCGTATTGGCGCATGCTACCGCTCGTGATCGCGTCATCAGATAGTTTTGTATTTGTTGATTTATTTTGCATTTTCATGTGTTATGTGTGTTCCATGTGTTTGATATGTCCAATGCTTTTCTACTTTTTTTAAACTCTGATAGTTAATTTAAGTTTCAGAAATGATAAAAGTAGCAAATTATGTTGATTTTTAATTTCCATTCTGACTAATTCTGCTTTTAAGGAATAAGTTTTAAATTTTTTATTTCTGCTTTTAAAGAAGTTTGAAACTTTTGATCAAATGATGTATTTTTTTGTGATTTTGTTGTATTTGTTTATTGATTTTGCATTTTCATGTGTGTTCCACTTGTTTGATATGTCTAATTCTGTTTCTTTCTTTTTCTAGCCGCCTTCATCTCGGTGATGGAGAACGTCGTATCGGCGCACGCTAATATACCGCTCGCGATCGCGTCATCAGATTGTTTTGTATTTGTTGATTTATTTTGCATTTTCATGTGTTATGTGTGTTCCAAGTGTTTGATATGTCCAATGCTTTTCTACTTTTTTTTAAACTCTGATAGTTAATTTAAGTTTCAGAAAGGATAAAAGTAGCAAATTATGTTGATTTTTAATTTCCATTCTGACTAATTCTGCTTTTAAGGAATAAGTTTTAAATTTTTATTTCTGCTTTTAAAGAAGTTTGAAACTTTTGATCAAATGATGTGTTTTTTTGTGATTTTGTTGTAGTTGTTTATTGATTTTGCATTTTCATGTGTGTTCCACTTGTTTGATATGTTTAATTCTGTTTTCTTTCTTTTTCTAGATGCCTTCATCTCGGTGATGGAGAACGCCGTATCGGTGCATGCTACCGCTCGTGATCGCGTCATCGGATTGTTTTGTATTTGTTGATTTATTTTGCATTTTCATGTGTTATGTGTGTTCCATGTGTTTGATATGTCCAATGCTTTTCTACTTTTTTTAAACTCTGATAGTTAGTTTAAGTTTCAGAAATGATAAAAGTAGCAAATTATGTTGATTTTTAATTTCCATTCTGACTAATTCTGCTTTTAAGGAATAAGTTTTAAATTTTTTATTTCTGCTTTTAAAGAAGTTTGAAACTTTTGATCAAATGATGTGTTTTTTTGTGATTTTGTTGTATTTGTTTATTGATTTTGCATTTTCATGTGTGTTCCACTTGTTTGATATGTTTAATTCTGTTTCTTTCTTTTTCTAGCCGCCTTCATCTCGGTGATGGAGAACGTCGTATCGGCGCATGCTACCGCTCGTGATCGCGTCATCTGATTGTTTTGTATTTGTTGATTTATTTTGCATTTTCATGTGTTATGTGTGTTCCATGTGTTTGATATGTCCCATGCTTTTCTACTTTTTTTTAAACTCTGATAGTTAATTTAAGTTTCATAAAGGATAATAGTAGCAAATTATGTTGATTTTTAATTTCCATTCTGACTAATTCTGCTTTTAAGGAATAAGTTTTAAATTTTTTATTTCAGCTTTTAAAGAAGTTTGAAACTTTTGATTACATTTATAGAACAGTTAATTTTAACTTTGTAATAATTACTGACATTGATTGTATATTATGTTTATTTAAGTTTCTGTTCCCTTGCATCCTGAGCAAATGATGTGTTTTTTGTGATTTTGTTGTAATTTGTTTATTGATTTTGCATTTTCATGTGTGTTCCACTTGTTTGATATGTCTAATTCTTTTTCTTTCTTTTTCTAGCCGCCTTCATCTCGGTGATGGAGAACGTCGTATCGGCGCATGCTAATATACCGCTCGCGATCGCGTCATCAGATTGTTTTGTATTTGTTGATTGATTTTGCATTTTTATGTGTGTTCCACTTGTTTGATATGTCTAATTCTGTTTTCTTTCTTTTTCTAGATGCCTTCATCTCGGTGATCGAGAACGTCGTATCGGCGCATGCTACCGCTCGTGATCGCGTCATCAGATAGTTTTGTATTTGTTGATTTATTTTGCATTTTCATGTGTTATGTGTGTTCCATGTGTTTGATATGTCCAATGCTTTTCTACTTTTTTTAAACTCTGATAGTTAATTTAAGTTTCAGAAATGATAAAAGTAGCAAATTATGTTGATTTTTAATTTCCATTCTGACTAATTCTGCTTTTAAGGAATAAGTTTTAATTTTTTTATTTCTGCTTTTAAAGAAGTTTGAAACTTTTGATCAAATGATGTATTTTTTTGTGATTTTGTTGTATTTGTTTATTGATTTTGCATTTTCATGTGTGTTCCACTTGTTTGATATGTTTAATTCTGTTTCTTTCTTTTTCTAGTCTCCTTCATCTCGGTGATGGAGGACGTCGTATCGGCGCATGCTACCGCTCGTGATCGCGTCATCGGATTGTTTTGTGTTTGTTGATTTATTTTGCATTTTCATGTGTTATGTGTGTTCCATGTGTTTGATATGTCCAATGCTTTTCTACTTTTTTTTAAACTCTGATAGTTAATTTAAGTTTCAGAAAGGATAATAGTAGCAAATTATGTTGATTTTCAATTTCCATTCTGACTAATTCTGCTTTTAAGGAATAAGTTTTAAATTTTTTATTTTTGCTTTTAAAGAAGTTTGAAACTTTTGATCAAATGATGTGTTTTTTTGTGATTTTGTTGTATTTGTTTATTGATTTTGCATTTTCATGTGTTATGTTTGTTCCACTTGTTTCATATGTCTAATTCTGTTTCTTTCTTTTTCTAGCCGCCTTCATCTCGGTGATGGAGAACGTCGTATCGGCGCATGCTACTGCTCGTGATCGCGTCATCAGATTGTTTTGTATTTGTTGATTGATTTTGCATTTTCATGTGTTATGTGTGTTCCATGTGTTTGATATTTCTAATTGTGTTTCGGTTTTTTCTAGCCGCCTTGAAATCTCGGTGATGGAGAACGTCGTATTGATGCGTGCTAATGTACTGCTTGCGATTGCGTAATCAGATTGTTTTGTATTTGTTTATTGATTTTGCATTTTCATGTGTTATGTGTGTTCCATGTGTTTGATATGTTGAAGGAGAGGAGTTCAATCAACTTAAAGATGTTTGATGGTTTGGCTCATTTATGGAAATATGTGTTGAGGATCTGTAAGAAAGGAACTGCCAAGACTGAAAAATAAACAACTGTAACAAGCTTTAGAAGATGAAGATGATGTGAGGAACATTGCCTTCAACATGGATGGGATGCAACATGAATATATGCATTCAACCATGTGAACATTTACCATTTCCTAAAACTAAGCAGAAATGACTGTTTGTTCATTATTATTTATAGAACTAATATTATTAATGCACATCTTTTCTATTCAATTAGTAAGCAGATATTAATATTGGTGTTTACAGAATATCTCGTTGAATGAATTATTTACATGCACAGTAAAACCTCTATGATGAGACCTTCCTTGGGACCCTTGAAAAATCTTAATATTGAGGTTGAATAATGAGCAAAACCGTGAAATGGACCGCAAACCTATGTTCTTATTTGTGAGATTATCTTATTATTGAGGTGGTCTTTAAGTGAAGTTATACTGTATTCTATATTAAATGATTTTGAAAGAATATGTTTGGAATGATGCAGTTGCCCCTTATTTTAACAAATGTTTTCATTTGCAGGGAGAAACCATTTGTTGATTCACCAGTTACAACTTTCCACACAGATACATGATACATTAGACATAGTGACATCAGCTTTTATATCCAGTGGTAAGACATTTATCCGACTGCAGTGTCAACGAAATTAGAATATGCTTGTTGTTTATGTTTAATTTATTGAGATGTTATAATCTGTAGTAAACTGAAACCTCAATATTGTAGCCGATGAAACACTAACAACTTGTTTGATGAATTGTATAAGAGCCTAAGCATATGTTCGTTTTACTCAAAATTTAGCCTGTGTATTGATTGATTACATGTTGCATTTGGCCAGATGAGATGAGTTATTATTGAATAAATGTCATTACTATAAATATATTAAGGATTATTATGATTTCAGGACATGGAACTATAGAGGATTTGTGGAGATGACGGTTGATTGCGCTTACGTGTTGGAGAACCATAGACTTCTCCAAGCAGTTGTGAAGTGAATCTGTAAATGCTCGGTGAACATTTGGGAGTGATATATACATGAACACATATGTAGGTGTGTTTAGGATAATGTGTAGTTGACTCAATCAGCAGCTGATGTCTCAGGAACTTACATTGACTCAATCAGCAGCGGATGTCTCAGGAACTTACATTGACTCAATCAGCAGCGGATGTCTCAGGAACTTACATTGACTCAATCAGCAGCGGATGTCTCAGGAACTTACATTGACTCAATCAGCAGCGGATGTCTCAGGAACTTACATTGACTCAATCAGCAGCGGATGTCTCAGGAACTTACATTGACTCAATCAGCAGCGGATGTCTCAGGAACTTACATTGACTCAATCAGCAGCGGATGTCTCAGGAACTTACATTGACTCAATCAGCAGCGGATGTCTCAGGAACTTACATTGACTTAATCAGCAGCGGATGTCTCAGGAACTTACATTGACTCAATCAGCAGCGGATGTCTCAGGAACTTACATTGACTCAATCAGCAGCGGATGTCTCAGGAACTTACATTGACTCAATCAGCAGCTGATGTCTCAGGAACTTACATTGGGTAAGACAAACTCACTTGAAGGTTACTTGAACCTGCCTAAAATGTGATTTTTTACATGAATTATTGGAGCATTCTAAAAATGCAAACCTGAAGAAACCTAATTCGAAACATTTTTGGTGACATTAACGTGATCAGATCTATTGGAGCATTTCTTATGACATCAACATGATAACAACTACTGGAGTATTTTGATCGAAGTGTATGCAGGGAAAATTGTTGAAACCATTCACACATTGTGGAGATAGAAATAAACTCATTTGTTCTAGTTTTTATTTTACATGGTGTTTAATAATAATAACAGCAAACAATGACTTTCTTAAATGCAGCCTAATGCATATTTGCTACTTAATTAGGCAAACTTGTAAATGGAATTATACAGCCTAATATGTATATAACTTATCCAACTATGAGTGAACTCTCTTACAGTGAAAACCCGCTTTTAGTGAAATGCTTTTTTGTGTTTATTCAGAATGCAATGCAAAATATTTTCATCCTAAATATCACGGACCTATGTATATAGGTCCGTGTAAATATGTTTAAATCGATTTTTTATCTTTAATTTTATGTTATTCATTTGTAACTATATTTGTATGTAGTAACTTATTGTATGTGTTTAGCCTATTGTTCTGTGACATAGCATGTTTATATTATATACCACTGTATTCTATGGCTGCATACCGGAACTCGATATTTGTCAGATACCGCTGTTTAAGGTTCGATCAGTGTGTCATATCGAACGTTTCCATATTAGACAAATATCAAAATGCAAAAATGTCTGAACTTTCTTCCTAAAACGTTTAGTCAGCAATAAGTACCATAAGTACATATAACTTACTAATATTCTCAATTTGCTTTGTACCTGATTTTGGATTGAAAATTGGCCACAGTGTGAACAGAAATAAAGATTCATCTGCTAGCGAAGACTGTGGTAATTTTAGATAAGACTTTTTTTGCATCAGAGAATTCCTTTTTATTCTTTATTTTTCGTATTTGAAAATTATGATGTATTGAATATCTTCGTATGATACGAGTATTGTATTGATAGATATGACTGATATGCAACCCTACTGTTTTCTTTCATTATTTTACTTTTTTTGTGAAAAATGTTGGTTCTTTAGTTGGTATTTCTCTTTAATGTACTTAACAGATTCCTGACCAACAAAAAGCTTTTAAATCCTTTTTGAATTATTGGAATGGAACAGTCTGCTCCTGTCCGTCATGTGCAGTTACTTAAATGTGCATTTTGAGCTTTATATGTTTATGTTGCAATATGTAGCTTTTCCATGTGTTTGCTTTGATGAAATTGTTTGTTCTGCTTTTGTTTTCTGTATATGTGAAATGTGCTTGTTTACCATGTCCCTTTAACTTTTTATGTTCTTACTTTGCTTTGCCATGTATACCATGTCAGAACTGTTCTTCTGTGTCATGCTATTACTTGTACATAACCTGTATATATATACATGCAAACTTCTGCTTTTTAAGATTTACTGACTCACTCGCTTTTAAATCTTTAACCTTGATTAAATGTAGTTTAAACTTTTGTGTACACTGCCCTCCAAAAGTTCCTGCACACTGACAATTTCCCATTGCAATTAACGTATGTTCATGACTGTTTTACATGCAATACATCGAAAAAGCTCTTTAACACAGCAATAATTTTCTGTAGAAGTATTTATAAATATTGGTTTTGGATGCAGGCCGATTGATGCTGCTACCGAGATGTGAAAATTGTTAATTCTAAACTATCCATCACAGAAGTGGGATGAATAATTTTCTTCATGGTCATACATGTTTTATTTGAAATTCGGTAAGAAAAATATTCAAGTGTGAAGAAACTTTTGGCTGGCAGTGTATATGTATGTCTTAATTGATTGTATCTTTTAATATCTGCCTGTGATATTGATATTTTAGATGTAACCTCCTATATATTTATGTAGTTGTATTGCTGCCTTGTTTGATGCCTTACTTGCCTGTCTCACCTGTATTTATATATTTTATATAGTAAAACATGTTTCTAAATTAAATTGATTCAGATGGTTAAAAGGAAAGGACAAAATAGTAAAAGAAATAGATGGAAAGCCAGAAAAATTCTTACAAATCAATCAAACAAGCAATAATCCTTCCTTCCTTCCGTCCTTCAGTCCTTCCTTCCGTCCTTCCGTCCGTCCTTCCGTCCGTCCGTCCTGCCGTCCGTCCTTCCGTCCGTCCTTCCGTCCGTCCTTCCGTCCGTCCTTCCGTCCTGCCGTCCTTCAGTCCTTCCGTCCTTCCGTCCGTCCTTCCGTCCGTCCGTCCTTCCGTCCTTCAGTCCTTCCGTCCATCCTTCCTTTCTTCCGTCCTTCCTTCCATCCTTCCGTCCTTCCATCCTTCCTTCCGTCCTTCCTTCTGTCCGTCCTTCCATCTGTCCGTCCATCCTTCCGTCCTTCCTTCCTTCAGTCCTTCAAGTCATTCAGTCATTCTGTCCTCCATCCATACACCTGTAGATATTATTTTCACTTGTAAAATTCATTAAAAGCGTGTTCCATTGTAAATGGATAAAGATGATACATGTAGTAATAATCTAGCCAGTTGTTGAAAGTACTAATATATTTACAATTTGAGTTCCCATGATAACTGTGTTTTTGTTTTTTTTACTGCTTTCTGCAACTATTCCTTTTTTTTCTTAAAATACAGATAATGTACATTTTTAGGATTGAAAAATAAAAAAAATGCCATTACACTGTGAAAATAATACAATTTTTAGATGAAGAAAAATACATTAAAACTAAAGTTGCAATAAGTTGTAAATTGTTTGAAATTGAATTCTATTCCTTCATATTCATGTAAAGTTATGATTGTTTTTGTCCGGTACTTTATGATTCTTTTCTGGATTTAACGAAACTGGTATTGCTATGGAGAGGTTGTATTACACAAACAATTACAATACACTTCGGGAGACGCA
This sequence comes from Mactromeris polynyma, assembly GCA_032209605.1. Lineage (NCBI taxonomy): Eukaryota > Metazoa > Mollusca > Bivalvia > Venerida > Mactridae > Mactromeris > Mactromeris polynyma. Next base: position 1,355,461 of record JASFXZ010000054.1, read on the forward strand.
CACTTTGGCTGTTGTTTAGAGGTTGTTGACCTAAAGAGATTAAATCAATTGTAAATTACAACTATACGCAATACACTTTGGGAGACGCACACTTTGGCTGTTGTTGTTGACCTAAAGAGATTAAATCAATTGTAAATTGTCAAGGGAAAGTTAATTTTGTTGTTGAAGAGAGGTTGTTGCTAAGAGAGGTTGCATTGTATACATGTTTTGAAAATATTCTTGTATATAAATAAAAACAAATTATAAAATCATTTCAATGACGGGAGATGGGGATGGCTGTGAGGGGAGATGGGGAGGCCATTTAAAAATAACTAACTTTTCCATGTTATGTATTATATATCTGCACCGTTATGATTGTATTATATATCTGCACCGTTATGATTGTATTATATATCTGCACTGTTATGGTTGAATAAACTGCTTTAGTAAGATTTAAGTAAATGTAAGAGATTCATTTTTGTATTTGTTAACTACTGCATATTGTAATGAAACTGTCATTTGATATTGTAACTATTGTATGAATGTTCATGTATTATTTATACTTTTTAAGTTCTATGCCTTACATAGTTTAGCCGCAGAACGTAATTCTTAACTGTATGAAGTACAAGTATAATTGTACGAATCACGTGACATGTAGTGTCATGTGACTTGTGAGTGGTCAGTTTAGACAGGTCAGTTATACGCTTGACTTCGATAGTGACACACGTATTTTATTCAATTTAGTACACGATATTTTGCTTGACATGCTTAGTCGATTGATAGTTATGATTTTTAGGGTTGATATTCGATACAGGTTCATATTTTTTAAACTTAATCGATTATTATGTCGCACTGTGTTATTTCATTAAGAACGTAGATTCGAGAAGTACAGTTTTCCAGAGTATTTTACATTCCACACACAAGAATGAAATTTTACCTCTGGTTTTTAACCTGACCTATCGTTTCTACGATGAGTGTTTGGCATTACGCTCATTTGACTTATCAGGAAAGGATTTATCGTTCCTATTGTATATGTCCATAATTATAGTCATTGTGGCATTATATTGTAATTCATTTTTATGATCATGTACTAGTACATAAAATAAAACTATCGCAAATCTTGCCCATTGCAAAACAGTGTTTGTATTTTGTTTGGAGTTAAGACATTGTATATACGGTATGCAGAACTTGTAGGATTGTCTCATTTATTTTGTTTGATAGATGGGCTCGAGTGAGATAACCCTTATAGGCTTATAGAGTGTCCATCTTAAATAAAGAATTATGACGTGACCTATTTCGGAAACATGTCTAACTGGCACAACTACACGTCTATCAAAACGAATGATGTTTTGTTTTTAATGAGGATTTTATTTAGTGTAATCTAAAATGTCAAATTGAATCTTGTTTGAAAAGTATTTGAAAATATACTTTGTAACCTAAAACTGAGTTTGTGTTTTATACTTAGTAAATGATAATGCAGTTAAATGAAAGAAATCCACTTGTCAAGGTGCACAAAAATAACCATGCTGGTTTGACCACTGTGACTTATGTCATGTTTTAATGACAATAGAAGAATACAACTCGGGCAAATGTTCCATGTTCATTGAATGTCACTTGCATTAATTTTAAAGTGTTCAGTGTGAACTGTTATTTTTTAAGGAACTTCCCTTTATTATCAGGGGGAGGTCCCTCTAAAAAGCTTAAAATTTAAGTCGGAAGAGTAACTTCCCTATATTTTCAGGGAAAGTCACTCAGAAAAACTTAAAATTTAGGACAAAAGAGTGACTTCCCATTATCAGGGGTGGTCACTCTGAAAAACTTAAAAATTAAGACGGAAGAGTAACTTCCCTTTAATATCAGGGGAGGTCACTATGGATCTTAAAATTTAAGTCGGAAGAGTAACTTCCCTTTATTTTCAGGGGAGGTCACTCTGAAAAACTTAAAATTTAGGACGGAAGAGTGATTTCCCTTCATTATCAGGGGAGGTCACTCTGCCAAACTTAAAGTTAAGTCGGAAGAGTAACTTCCCTTTATTATCAGGGGAGGTCACTCTGAAAAACTTAAAATTTAGGTTGGAAGAGTAACTTCCCTTTATTATCAGGGGAGGTCACTCTGAATAATTAAAATTTAGGTCGGAAGAGTAGTTTCCCTTTATTTTCAGGGGAAGTCACTCTGAAAAATTAAAAATTAAGTCGGAAGAGTAACTTCCCTTTATTATCAGGGGAGGTCACTCTGCCAAACTTAAATTTAAGTCGGAAGAGTAACTTCCCTTTATTATCAGGGGAGGTCACTCTGAAAAACTTAAAATTTAAGTTGGAAGAGTAACTTCCCTTTATTTTCAAGGGAAGTCACTCTGAAAAATTAAAAATTTAGGTTGGAAGAGTAACTTCCCTTTATTATCAGGGGAGGTCACTCTGAAAAACAAAAAAATTAAGTCGGAAGAGTTACTTCCCTTTATTATCAGGGGAGGTCACTCTGAAAAACTTAAAATTTAGGTTGGAAGAGTAACTTCCCTTTATTATCAGGGGAGGTCACTCCGAAAAACTTAAAATTTAGGTTGGAAGAGTAACTTCCCTTTATTATCAGGGGAGGTCACTCTGAATAACTTAAAATTTAGGTCGGAAGAGTAGTTTCCCTTTATTTTCATGGGGAGTGACTCTGATTTTTTTTAAATTTAAGTCGGAAGAGTAACTTCCCTTTATTATCAGGGGAGGTCACTCTGACAAACTTAAAATTTAGGTCGAAAGAGTAACTTCCCTTTATTATTAGGGGAGGTCACTCTGAAAAACAAAAAAATTAAGTCGGAAGAGTTACTTCCCTTTATTATCAGGGGAGGTCACTCTGACAAACTTAAAATTTAAGTCGGAAGAGTAACTTCCCTTTATTTTCAAGGGAAGTCACTCTGAAAAACAAAAAATTTAAGTCGGAAGAGTAACTTCCTTTTATTATCAGGGGAGGTCACTCTGAAAAACTTAAAATTTAGGTTGGAAGAGTAACTTCCCTTTATTATCAGGGGAGGTCACTCTGAAAAACTTAAAATTTAGGTTGGAAGAGTAACTTCCCTTTATTATCAGGGGAGGTCACTCTGCCAAACTTAAATTTAAGTCGGAAGAGTAACTTCCCTTTATTATCAGGGAGGTCACTCTGAAAAACTTAAAATTTAGATTGGAAGAGTAACTTCCCTTTATTATCAGGGGAGGTCACTCTGAAAAACTTAAAATTTAGGTTGGAAGAGTAACTTCCCTTTATTATCAGGGGAGGTCACTCTGAATAACTTAAAATTTAAGTCGGAAGAGTAGTTTCCCTTTATTTTCAGGGGGAGTGACTCTGATTTTTTTTTTAATTTAAGTCGGAAGAGTAACTTCCCTTTATCATTAGGGGAGGTCACTCTGACAAACTTAAAATTTAGGTCGAAAGAGTAACTTCCCTTCATTATCAGGGGAGGTCACTCTGAAAAACTTAAAATTTAGGACGAAAGAGTGACTTCCCATTATCAGGGGTGGTCACTCTGAAAAACTTAAAAATTAAGACGGAAGAGTAACTTCCCTTTAATATCAGGGGAGGTCACTATGGATCTTAAAATTAAAGTCGGAAGAGTAACTTCCCTTTATTTTCAGGGGAGGTCACTCTGAAAAACTTAAATTTAAGTCGGAAGAGTAACTTCCCTTTAATATCAGGGGAGGTCACTATGGATCTTAAAATTTAAGTCGGAAGAGTAACTTCCCTTTATTTTCAGGGGAGGTCACTCTGAAAAACTTAAAATTTAGGATGGAAGAGTGATTTCCCTTTAATATCAGGGGAGGTCACTCTGCCAAACTTAAATTTAAGTCGGAAGAGTAACTTCCCTTTATTTTCAAGGGAAGTCACTCTGAAAAATTAAAAATGTAAGTAGGAAGAATGACTTCCCTTTATTATTAGGGGAGGTCACTCTGAAAAACTTAAAATTTAGGTCGGAAGAGTAACTTCCCTTTATTATCAGGGGAGGTCACTCTGAAAAACTTAAAATTTAAGTCGGAAGAGTAACTTCCCTTTAATTTCAGGGGGGGTGGTGACTCTGAAATTGTTTAGATTAAGTCAGAGTAACTTCCCATTATTTTCAGTGGAAGTCACTTTGAAAAACTTAAAATTTAAGTCGGAAGAGTAACTTCCCTTTATTATGAGGGGAGGTCACTCTGAAAAACTTTATATTTAAGTCGGAAGAGTAACTTCCCTTTATTATCAGGGGTGGTCACTCTGACAAGGCTTAAATTTAAGACGGAAGAGTTACTTACCTTTCTTATCAGGGGAGGTTACTCGAGAAACTTAAATATTAATTGATACCGGTTATAGCTACCTCTGGCTATGATGAGTGTCTCTACGCGTCTTCTCATTGAATTGACGTACCGTTGTATCACATATTGACGACGTACACGTCTGCCCAGCTCATCCCAGATGTGCTCTATACACCCTTTCAATTATACCGTTAATAGAATTATCTGCCTTTCGATGTCGTCATTAGAGGATAAACAATTACTATAACGGTAATATTTAGAGCGCGAAATGGCGACGTAACCAATTTTTCGGCGATGGAATGAAAGATAAGGTATGTTACAGATGTAATTTGTTTTAGGATGTATTTTGAGATATATAAAAAAACTTATACCTAATGGATTTTGCGAAATTGCTTTAGTTGGATGCTTAATATTTGTTTGTCACATAATTTTGCGACATACTGGGAATTTTTATTTCACAAACTCAGTCGTTAATATGGACTTGGAAGACCGTATTTTGATGTTAATGTGAAATCGTACGCATGTCTGAAGAAGAACCATACATATTTTTCGTCATTTCAGTCATGGACCGTCATATAAAAGAACATGGATATAGCCAAAGACCTCAATACCACAGATGCGCTACGCCAGATATGGCGCATCGATACAATGTTATCAGCAGGCGCACTGTCTAAAACAATATATTTATGTAAAAATAAAATATGAAACTCACTGTCTGTTTGGTTATTCCTTCTCACATTAAATATAGATTGTTTATAGTCACTTTTAAAAGAAATCTCTTCTGAAAACGAGACATAGCGCTATAATCCATAAATTATTTTTAGACGTCTTTCGTGGCTGGCTGGCCATTTAGTTTCAATGTTTAAACAATTTCTGTGTTCTCGTATGAATTGATAATTGACAGTTATTAATTGCTTTTCTTGTATTTTAATTAATTTGATTGGTGGATGCCTATTGTTTTGCAATTCATAAACCACGCCCTCGGCAGATCAGTTCTACTGGTCACTACTGTAATTGAAAATTGCCCTAGGTGTCAGCTGTAAAAACACTAGAGTCATAAAACCCCAGGAGATCTTTATTATATGTGTTAATTCATATTGCTATTTCCTGTTTGATAGAATTAGTGCCTTTGATAATTGAAATGACTAGGTCATATCAGTCTGTGATCTCAATTTGTAATAAACACAATGAGATTTCAACTGTCTGTCACCCAAAAATATTTATACTTCAAAGATTTAGCCAGCCTCTTCCAACATTTTTTAATGTTAATTCATGTTCAGATTTAAATTGATGCCAAAACCCTTGTCTCACACAGACAATAAAGACATTGATTTGACCTACTTAATTCATATTTGCACACGTTTTGCGCTGGGTAAAATAGACGACTTGTGTACACAAAACATGACATGCTGGCGTGATCTACATCATTTGTTTAGTTGATCATTACACATTTACATGATTATGTAAGCCTTGATTGTTCTTCACAGCAGCCTTTTTAAAATATTTTATTGACATGAAAGTGTATTAAGTACAATTAGACTTCGATGAAAATATCAAAAAATGAAGCGGAAAATTACCGACTTGTTTTGAAAAAGTTATGAAGCATTAATGCTCTGAAAATTTCTTTAACTGGGATTGTTTGATCACCGTTTATGGAATAACTTTTAATATTAACCACATATTGTTTAAGGATTTGTCATCTTAAACGATTGCTTTTTGCATTGGCGTAAGTTTAATATATGGTACTTGTTGTGAAAATCAGAGAATTTATAGGAAACTAACCGCGAGTATGTGAAAAAATTACGCTCCCGTGTGCAGCGTTAATTCGTTACCTATGATTTTTTGAATGCTGTTAGGCCTAATGCAAAAACTTTAATATATTGTAACCTAATACTTTCTGTATAGCTCTACTTTAATAAATAAAATGTCCGATTTTTACGAAAACATTAATAAATTTGCGCAACGCATAAACTTTTGTTGATGTGCAGCGTAAGTAAGCAAGCAGCACTGGCCTTTTTGGAAATATTTTTATCCTCGCATTACGTCACGTCCGGTAGGGGGCGCAACTCTTAGGCGACTTAAATCGATTAATTGAAAGGGTGTATAGGAGTCATGTCCAGAGACTTGACTGGCCTTACATTACGTTGACGTTGGCGGCGTCAAAATGATTACGAGTAACCCTTGCAACATGCGGATGGGCATTGTCTAATAGAATACTAGTAAATGGAATTGCTTCAGGATCTAAAACTTCATTAATGCACCTCTAAGCATTCATGTTTCCACGAATTACAAGGAGTCTGGTCTTTTGTCCCCCCATGATCACACCCCACACCATTACACCACCGCCTCCGAATCTGTCATGCTGTCTGACACAAACAGGGGCAAATCGTTGACGCGTCGTCGTGTCTGTGATTGAACATGGACTCGTCTGTAAGCAAAACTGTGTTCCAATTTCGGCGACGCCAGTGACGGTGCCTACGTGCCCAGTGTAAACGAGCCTTGCAATGGCGTAATGTCAGTATACCCCCTGTATATAGTTGGCGTGCACTAATCGGGCGATTTTGTTCACGCAATCGGTTGCGTATGGTTTTTGAACAAACATTATACACAGGTGTCGTCAACGTCGCAACCTGTTACGAAGGTGTGTCAAGACAATGGCATGGTCATCCTACTGTCTAATTGCTCTTGCTCTTCTTGACCTAGAAATATCATGCTCATCACCACTCAACCTGAAACGTTTAGTGATTTCATGAATTGTGTTCCTTCTACAGTTGAACGTTCTTCTGACGTCAACGACAGATACGCCCGCTTGCAACATCCCGATAGCTCTATTTCTTTCAGCCTCTGACAATCTTGGCATTATGTCAACATCAGCCTTGCTCTCAGTTACGGCTAACGCAAGCCGCTCGAAGTTCGCGTCACAAATAAGTGTATTGACTGCCTCGTTTTTATTCTGGTTCCCTGCCTCAAAGACAGTAAAGGCATGGAACCAGCCCTGTCATCATTACAGTATTTATTGCATTTTTTAAAATTTGATTTCGGTTAAAATTTTAGTTAACTTTAAAGTTAATTATACGTGGAATATAAAACAAGTCCTTACAACTTGGACTTATAGCTCTTTACGAATTTCCTGGGTTACTTGCACCAAAGTCAGGAATGGTGAAGTTCATGAATAAATTCTGCTCAACGCAAACGTCGGATTAGGAATCAGGCGCTCTACCCTCGACCAGTACGTCCTCCTTGATATAACCTTGAATAATAAATCATAAAAACAAACTCCCATATTGTTGAGAACTTTTTATTCAATGAATGTGTTTTACTGTTTTAAGGAACACGTTATCTTAGAATAAAGTAAAATATATGTATGAACGCTGCTGTGTGATTTAGAACCTCTTCTGTAAGTGACGTCATTTCAAGAAAACGCAACATGTGATGTCACTCTTTGCTAACAGGAAAACAATATTTACTCCATTTGGTCACTTCGTTTTCATAATTATTGCCATATGGGGCAAATATTGGTAATCGTACAGCGGCGCTCATATGAAGATGAAGTCGTGCAGGAAATGCCACTAACTAAGAGCATAGCCACACAAAAAGCACTAGGAGACATAAACAAATATACATACATGTAAACAATTACAAAATCAAAAGGGACAACAGGCAGACATACACCATTTGTGCAAATAGGAGTACACACTTAGAAAAGTTACGGACAAAGATGCCACCGGGGGTTTACTCCTAATTTCAAGGTGTACCAAGCCTTACACACATCCTAATGTCACCCCAATAAAACAACCAGCGTAAACAACGTAGAGTAGAATCTACCTTAAAGGTTTACAAAACAGTGCAAATGTTTTTGGAGAATGATACATTTTCAAGGTTGTACAAGATAACTGTAATTGAGGCGTTCACAGAAATGTATGAAAGCGTAAAAGGAAAGAAAACTCTGGACAATGACTGACCAAATTCAAGTAAATTCAAGCCACCATTTCTGAAGTTCACGATCGACACTGTGCAACGGACAAATAGAAAAGTTACATTTACTACATATAAAATGAAGAAAGGAAGTCAAGTAGGAGATGCCAAATACAATGAGCAGAGCCATCCCAGAAGCGCTAGAACAAATGAAGATTAAATATAAACATAATGTTTTATGATATTTTCATTTTTGATTTTACATAATTAACGAGCAACACCTCTAATAATTCTGTAATCAGCATGTTGCATGTTACAGTAAACCATATCCATGTGATATCGCTGTTAGTGTTAGATAAACTATTGCAGTATGGAAACATGTATGGATCATGTGGGACACTGTCCGTCTGTCTTGTATGTATGCTTATTGTATGTCCTCGTGGGCTTTATAGCCTAATTGGAATTTAAATAAAAAAAACGTCTGTCTACATATAACAAGGTACACAATACTGAAACATAAGTGATTTGTGAAGTTCTTGGACTTTGATACAGAGTTTAAAACAAATGATAAAGTTACAAATGTACATACAGATGAAGCAATGCCAAGTAAATGCCTATAAATGAATGTCTGTTTGACAAAAATAAGATATATTTTTCAGTTATCCAATAAAACGCCGACATTTTGGGCTCAAAGCTTCACTATTTTCTTAATACTATACCACTTTTGAAATAATGTATTCTGCAGTTGATCAATTTGTTCGTTTTACTGGTGCAATAATTATTTTACCAATTATTTTTAACCATAAGAGATACAGTTTTATTGCAATGTGCCGATCTTTTTATGTGTTCCAAACTACTTCTTATAGTCACGTGATTCATTTGACCAACGAGCAATGTTACATAACAGTCGTGATTGTTCGACACGTTCGGTTTCGGCATCAACTTCCAATAAATAACAACTCACTCATCTTGCTGAAAAACTTGCTCCGCCTATATTCAAACCGAAACACTCTCCTCTGTCATTGACTTCGCACTACTTTTAACATATATTTTCTAATCCACATGAATGTGTTTGTGATGCCATTATCGAATTTTGCTTATAAAGGTCAGCGGGCTCAAACAAGAAATATTATATCAACATTGATAAGTTAGAAATGACGATTTCCAATATTGCCTCTCAAAATGACATAACAACAGTTCCTTCCCTTTTTACTTTAAAAATCGGTTTGAATTAATAAAAGTTCCGATTTATGGCATATTTGGCTGTGCTGTCTTCATTAACAAGAGTCATAGGAACATTTTTCCAGTTTCGTAAAATCTTGACATTTAAGCTATCACGGAGGTACATGCAGGAGCAAAGAACGATAACTCTGAATGAATCCAAATATAACTTCGAAGTAGTGACCAACGAGTTTCGAATGATTTACAGTAAATCTATTAAATCTTACCTAAAAGTGAAATAATAAGGAAGAGGGAAGCTCACATTTACAAACACGAACAATCAATCTAGCAGGCGTGTAGCTGTCTGTGTGTAAAGTACTCAATTGCATACGCAATCAGTCTAAATATGAAATGAATCCAGAATAACTTGGAGGTGCTTGTCGATAAAATTCCATTCACTTAATACATGTATATGTAACGTCGGTCACTTTCAATATTAATCATTTGCCCCTAGCTTTCATAATTGCGAAGATTTATCTCCCTTAAAACTGTTTACCCAAGAAATCGAAAGTCCTTCGTATGTAACGTAATCTATAATTGCCTGTGAAAACGGCACCAGATTGTGTCAAAAACCTGAAAATTTAACAGGGCAACATGTCCCCGTTTCCCTAGATTGCTTTCATAGACATCCTTCAGACCCTGATTACTTCATTGTCAAACTATATGCGTTAAGATAGTGATTTATCATGACGACCATGCAGACGACTGTCAGGGTTGTAACTAATACCAAATAAATGTACATTGTTACTTTGTCAAACAGAAGCGCTATTTCTTTCCAGGAGTACTCATTAGTAACGTCATCATTCACGTCATCAGCCCATGCTTCTACACTCTGTCGACCAGCTTCACCTGAAAATTCTGGATCATCTTTTAGTGTCTTTTTCTTCGAATTGTAATCATAAATTTCTCCACTGGTGTCGTCTGCTTTCTCCGAGTGGACTTTCGAGTTTCTACAACAATCAACACAAGCGATTCTTGCCAAGAAGCATTGGGTAAACAGTTGCAGCCATCTTGGAACTGGTTTTCCCTCCGGTGCGAAGTAGATATCAAGATATATTACAGTCAGTAAAACAGCAAGCGTCTGCAGAAACAGAGTAGACGCTAGGTATGACGCTGAAATAGACACACACAATCTTGTAAACGCTTGGTTGACGAAAGTTAGTATGTAGGCACTATAATTATAGTTATTGAATGTATATTTCATTTACTACGGAACGTTACGTGTCAATAAATCTATTGCATATGTTACTTAATATAGAAACAACTTTGGACTGTACATATACGTATATGGACATCCTGAGGCCAATATCTATGACATTGTGACTTGACATACTGAATATCACATATTTAGCATACTTCCGGGTGTGCCGAAAGTCGATAGTTGGCATACTTCCAGTGTGACGTCATTGTTTAGCGCAAGGAACGTTCGACGTTCAGAAATAAAACATTGAACATACGGCCTGTGTTTAAATGGTTGATCCGCCTGTTGGGATTTAGAAGTCGATAATTAGAAAATTAAAGATTGTCAAAATCTGTGTGATAGACGTTTCAGATCTATGTACCTTTTCTAGAAAAATAACGTATATTCTAGAACATTTCTAAAATGTTCAATTATTTCCATAACATTATTAAGCTTTGTTAGATATTTTATCTTGTTTTCTGATAACATTAAGCAACATATACATGTACTAGAGTCGAACATATGCAATAAACATACTAAAACAGGTATGGTGTGCTTTACGGCGATATTAGCATACTAGAAGAGGGCCAATATCGGTCTACAAAATATTCGCTACCAGCCATATTCATATTCGTTATAACGAATTGAAATGACTACGTCACGAATTGGACATCTTACGTATATACTTACAGTGTAGACTTGCAGACATGGATGTTTGTGGAACATCTTACATATATACTTACAGTGTAGACTTGCAGACATGGATGTTTGTGGGACATCTTACAGATATACTTACACAGCAGACTTGCAGACATGGATGTTTGCGTGCCATCTTACAGATATACTTACACAGCAGGCTTGCAGACATGGATGTTTGTGGGACATCTTACATATATACATACACAGCAGACTTGCAGACATGGATGTTTGTGTGACATCTTAAAGATATACTTACACAGCAGACTTGCAGACATGGATGTTTGTGGGACATCTTACATATACACTTACATAGCAGACTTGCAGACATGGATGTTTGTGGAACATCTTACATATATACTTACAGAGCAGACTTGCAGACATGGATGTTTGTGGAACATCTTACATAATATATACTTACACAGCAGACTTGCAGACATGGATGTTTGTGTGACGTCTTACATATATACTTACACAGCAGACTTGCAGACATGGATGTTTGTGGAACATCTTACATATATACTTACACAGCAGACTTGCAGACATGGGTGTTTGTGGAACATCTTACATATATACTTACAGAGCAGACTTGCAGACATGGATGTTTGTGGAACATCTTACATATATACTTACACAGCAGGGGCCCGTTTTATCAAGATGTCGTAGCTACGATTTGTCTTATCTTAAGTCTGGAACTTACGACACAAAGATAAGATGTGACAAACCCGTTTTATCAACGCTGTCGTAAGTCGAGTGTCGCAGCTAAGACAATAATTTGTCGTAAGTCGTTAAAATGGGTGACACCGTCTAGAAAACTCTACTTCCGCCGCGTCATAATTACCGCGCATCTGTCAAAATCGTCTGCAGTCACAACAAACAAAGATGGCGTCGAACAAGGTGGCTCGGCGACCTAATTGGAGCAACAACGACATAGCGTTGATAGTAGACGCAATTGTGACTAATATTAGAATGGTGGACGGGAAGTTCGGGGAAGGGATAACCCACAAGGTTAAGGACGAGTTTTGGGCGGATTTAGCCGAAAAGTAAGTGCAAATGTAAAGCCATGTATTTATATCGAAAGTGAAAGTAGATACGTTTTTTTTCGTGTACATGCGGCCAGTATTATGTTGGCTATAACTTAAGTAATGAATAAATGCTTTTAACACTACAGTGTTTTACGCAGTTCCGACGTTTTTTCTTCATGCTTTTTGAATAAATGTCTTATCGTGTCCATTGTTTTGATGGTTAATATGACGTCATTGAGTGCGTCATCAGTAGTATTACTATTAGGCCCATGATATTTATTTTAGGTAAACGTCCCATTATTAAAATTAAACTTGACTCTTCGTCGGAACTGGTGAAACATACACATCGATGTAAACATTAACCTAGGATGTAAACGATTTATAATTTCCTGTAACATGGCGAAAGTGAAGACGGACTAACATCCGACGCTCAACATTCATAAACAAGCTTGTTGAATGTTGTCATACAGTTGTTTTTAATTTTCTCAGTCAAGCTTATGTACGAGTTTAAGTTTCAATCAACTAGAAGCTTCCAATTTAAAATCAAAAGGTTCTTGGATGTTGATTTCTCTGACTCAGTGTTGATAAACTATGCAACTTGATACGAAAAGAAATATCATAGCCTAACCATGACTTTTACCTATAATTTGTAATGCATTTTTTATCATCACCACAAAAGTTTTACCAATGAATATTAAATGAAAATACAACATCTGGGTTCATGGGTTTAAATACCCATTATTGGACATTTTTCCCCCCAATTCTTCTAGATTAATGTATTATTTGCTATATATTTTCAGAGTTAAAAGTGTCAGTGGGATTGATAGATCAGCTGATGAGGTGCAGAAAAAATGGAGGGATCTAAAGGTGATTATATAAAAATACATGTATTGTCTAAAATTATCTACTGCAGATGAAAAACAACAACTTTGCATTCATTATCAGAAAGTATTACAAATAAGCATGGGAAGTAATACTAACCCAAATTCTATCATAGCACGTGCAATTGGCCTTCTTAGTGTATATTGACTGAATCATTTTAGATTGCAATAAAACAGCGGTTTGACAATGTCACGTTAACTTGACGTCTGACGTCATCTACGAAGCCAAATAATGTCACACACTGGAAGACTTAGTAAAAGTAACAGAACATATTAATTAAAAATTGGAATGTCTTTTATAGAGTCAAACAAAAAAGAAAATTCAGACAAGAAGAAAAGAAATGAGCCGGACAGGAGGGGGTGGAGAGTTGCCACCTATGAAAGACTGGGAAGAGAAGGTTTGTTTTATATAATATTCCAATTCAGTGGTTGCCAATATCAACTGTCACCCTGACATCCATGTGTTATTTATTTTATTATACTGAAACCATTTATATGGTAGCAAATACCATTTAATAGCAAAAATTGTATCATTATTCAACTGTCACAATTATTATAAAACTCCCCGTATTAGTTATCACCCTTTGCTAGTTACACAGTGTTATACGAGTAACTTATCTTCAGAGAGTAATATTCCAAAAATATCAACTGGTTAATATTCCCTTTGCATGGTAAAATTCCACAATAACTACTTGTAGGTCTATCAGAAATTACATTGACATATATTTTGAGGTATAATAATGTTTAATAACACTTTTTTATTTGCAGTTGTATCTCGTTATAATGTACATGTACATGATTTTGTGCTTTATATTTGATCATATATGATCAATGTTGTAGATCGAACATGTCTTAGAGGTTAGAACAAGTTTGAACAAGTTTGTGCCCATCTCAAGAATTCCGTTTAATATTTAGGGGAATTCTATAAGCCTCAGGCATTAGTTACTATCCTATTCCCACTGCAACAAACAAAGTATTGCAATAATAGACATTACATTGTCTATAATTTAAATAAGTATGTTTAAATTAAAGTCTCTAATTTCAGATTGAGTCAATTTTGCCTACAGAAATAATTATTGGAATAGATGGTGGGGTGGAAACAGGGGAAAATATTAATAGTAAGTGTCAGTTATTTGTTGTTTTAAGTCAGCAACGCATGTTTTGACTTATGATTGAAATAAACAATATAAGTACTAGTTAAGTTTGACTGAAGGTATCATGTTAACTTGTTAAAAGCTATTGTAATACCTGCGGCATGAAGTAATACTTGAATTCAATTATTTGGCCAGTATTTCTCATACTGTAATGTCATTTAATTTGGTTGGGAAGAAATTTCGTGGTTTTGATAAAAAATACTATTTCGTTGGGACATAAATTCGTGGATTTTGCATTTCCTTTTATACATCTGTCATGGTTCAATATTTCGTCTGGGATTTAATTTCGTGGTTAAGCTAAACCACGAAATCCACGAAATTAAATCCCCCATGAAAATTAATGATTTTACAGTATACTATTCAAGGTACACTTTGCTTTCCACTGTTTTCTTTGATTATGGCCCTATTTAACTTTGCATGGGAGTTTGCATAGTATGTGGAGGCTATCAGAACCTTAATAAGGTAATATGCAAGCATTTGTAAGTTTAAGCTATGATGAGACTTTAATATGACCATACGGTAACCATTACTAATCTTTATTTGAAACTATTTGCAATTTCAGATGATGTGGAAACTCGGATAAGTGATGAAGAAGTGATTATTCACCCTAGTAATGTAGAAGTTGAGGTGACTATAATTGTTGTTATAATTCAAAATGAACCCTTCTGCTTTAAATGACGAGTCTATGGTGTATGTACTATACCTGTACCTGACATAATAAACAAATGTGATATTTACCGGTATATAGTTTGTATGTGTATTACAAAGTTTAGTGATAATCTCTTTATTATAAGCATGAAATTTGCAATTGTGGTACTATTTAAGAATGGAATAGCATTAAAAATAATTATGCAGGCAATACTAGCATGGGTAAAAGTTTAATATTGTGTACATCATGAAATCTGGAATTTTGTCAATTTATATAGGGAAAATAAAGAAAGCTTTTAGGTCACTCAAAAGTCATTAAGTTCATGATTGGGCCTTAAAATTTTCACTCATGGACTAGTAGGTTTATGTACTGTCCATGGAAATCATGACCTATTCAAGTGTCTTGACGTCTAACAGACAAAAAGAACTCAGTCTCACTCGTTATTACTTCAAGCAAAAAAAACCATTTCCCTGTCAAAGATCATATGTGACCTGCTTATAAATATAATGGCGTTTTTTTAAAGGTTGTGAGAAACACAGAGAATGAACAAGAAACAGTGAATGAAACAAAAATTAAAAGAAGGAGGTAATATAAAACAAATATTCATATAATACAATTTTTTATTTACATGGTATGTGTATTTAACAGAGTTAATGTATTAAAAAGGATTTACTACGTCTTTCAATATTTTCAATAACAAGGCATCATTTTAACCAGATGCCACAGTTGAGTGTTGTGTTCGTTAGTAACGCTCGTGTTTACATTAATATCACTGATGGGATGAATAAATCAAGATCTTAAAAAAAACAATCTCAGGCACTAAAAATGGTATTCACATCTTGAGCTTCAAACTTTTTGAATATGTTCTCAAACTCAAATGTTCTCAAATTTAAAAAAAAAAAGAATAATCGTCATATTGTAGACAATATGTTGTAAAAACCATTGAAATAATCATTACTGTATATTTTTCTACAGAACCTCACAAGAGCTTTTGAATAACCAGGTGATGTATTTCGAGCAGCAAGCGGAGCTTGCCAGCATTCAGATTGATTACTTTAAACAAAGAACTAGAACAGAAAGAATAAGGGAGGAATACTTCCAGAAGGCAGTGGATGCTTTGGAAAAGGTTAATTGACAATTATTTTACTTTTTAAACACCAATATCTAACACTTATACTCAATTAGGATGAACACATTTTTATGACTACCTTTTCAACACATCACAATCTGATTCAGTTTATGGTGTATTTATAAAATACAAAAATCAATTGAAAAATTTGAATTATCAGTAAGAAATAGTTGACTGACCAAGTTGTCATTTAACATATGAATAAAATTTCTTTCAGCACCTTGTTTTCCTATTGATATGATGACCTCATAATTATTACAAGCATGTAATATTTAAGAAAAACAGTATATTGACATGTGTTGGAATCAATGAAATGACTGTTAATACTATTATTGGTAATCAGTAAATATATATTTTATAAACAATTCAATATTATTGTAAAAATTAACTTAAAGTATGAATATAATTTCAGGGCCAGAGTTTGGATGGTATTGAAGATTGATTGATATTGAATGTATTGTTAGTTTTTATTGACTTAATGAAATTGATATCTGTTAACACTGTGTTGTGTATTTTTTAAGTGAAATGGCATTGCTTGCGTGTGGATTAGTGTAATGAGGTATTTTTTAAACAACATAAAGTGTACTATATAGAGGATCTGTCACGAGTTGTCGATAGGTATAAACTTTTTATTAAACGAGTTTGGGAAAGTTTTATTAATTGAGCCTCCTGAATGAGTTTGATAAAAGTTCATACCAATCGATAACGAGTGTTAGATTCTTTTTATCACATGACACAAATATAGACGAAAAACCCATTTTTCTACTGAAAAACGTCTCCGCGAACAAAACGGCGCGATATAATGACGTCATTTATTAGATATATTGAATTATTTAATAGATATATTGACGCTAATGTAGTACAACAAATATACGTACTCGGTATACTAACCCGGATACAAGCAAAGTCATGTGATAAAACTCAAATAGGTCACTTTATATCTCATCAATGACATCAAGTCACTTCACTTGTAGGCATCCAATCACTACAACATAATAGAATGGAACATTTTTGCAAATGATTGTGATATGGATCCTCGAATAGTTTTTCATAAGACATAAGCACCATACATACAAAATTGACTGATTACAATTAACCCAATATTTTAATAAAGTTGATTCAAAGTGTAGTTATTATACATCAACATGGAAAGAAATTTATAAACAAAAATATACACTGAACAAAACTTATAAAACGACACCTGGTAATTTCAGCAATTGAAAGGCTGTATAAGGTTAAAACAAAACATATAAAAAAAATGATGTTAGTAAACACTAGGGGAAAATAAGAAAATGTTATTTCTTTATACATATTTAGTCAATTTATTTGTTTTCTGCAATATAAAAAGTAATTGCAAAGTACTCGCAATTTTTCAGATGTCAGGTTATAAGTTTTGTTAAATGTTCTCTAGAAGAGTGTCTTTAGCCTGAAGCATCAAGCTGAACAAATTGCAAGTTCTTCAAAATGGTTTTAAGAATCATAAGTTTTTTAACTTAGACAAGATATAGCAGGGACAAACAATGAGTCTGAATTTGAAACTATTCACTACCCTACCAAATTATCACGTGATTCCTCAACCTGAGGCACAGTCGTCGACAAACCTAATATTTTAACATAAAATCCAGAGATAATCTTAGAACTTGTGTACATAACATTAAGATTGTAAAAGAATTTGCCCATATTCAAATTTTAAGTTAAATATGAAAACAATCAGGAAAAACATGAAAACTCAGTGAAAATGACAGAAAAGGGTATATTTGAAGCAATTTATCTAAATAATTTTAAAACATTCTGATGATTTCATTTCTGTGTCGCACTGCATCTGGCTGTAATGGGTGATTGATTACATCATCATCATTGTCATTGTCTAACAACATTTCAGCCGGCAGTGGCACATTCCTGTCGATGCACAGGTTGTGCAGTCTTGCACATGCCACTATAGTGCGACATGCCTTTCCCGGCTTCATGTGCAAACTTCCGCCAGTTCGGTGTAAGCATCTGAAATTGGATGTACTTCTTACAGTTTGTCTTAAATCATTGATTAAAATTTGTTAATTAGAAATTAAATAATGGATCGGATGATCATTCCATGAAATAAATCTGATATTCAACAACGAAAACAGCAAATATCCTCTTCACAGTAAAACAAACATTTTTGCTTCAAGTAAATAGTGTTCATTTCAAATAAAGATTATGTTTCCATTCTTGAAAACGTAATCAAGAATAAATGATATTGCAATAGCATGAATGAAAGTTAAAATAATTATGCAAATGACATTTGAATCTGTACAGGCTGATAGTTGCTTTCATTTGTTGTGACCATCATCTAGGATGTTGACAATTCCAAACTATTATATTCTTTCTCAATAGTGATTCATATCAAGAGCTGTTGTCAGACAGTAGCTATAGCATGCGAGAACCACTTTATCATACATACAGTCTAATAACATACCTGAAGCGTGACTTTAAAAGTCCAAAAGCCCTCTCTACCACCATTCTACCACGAGATAAACTGTTGTTAAATCGTTCCTCTTGTTCAGTGGTAGGACGTAGCAATGGTGTCAAAAGGTAGGTGCGTAACGGATAGCCAGAATCCCCTAAAACGTGCCCTATGTTCCGGGTCATCAACTTATCCTGCAAAAAATTATTTTACATAATAAAGCAATTATCTATAACTTGTTTCAGTTGGTGCGCTCAGTTAATAAATCCTTTATGTATGGACTTAACTCCAAATAAAATCATATAGCATAAGCATTTAGCTATTATTAAATAGTTGAGATTGTAAATTGACGCTGTAAGTTAAAATTAATTACATGGATATTAGGTTCAATATATGGATATTAGGTTAGATACAATCTACAAAGTTGACCTACAAATTTGCAGTGTATACTAGCAGATTAATGATGGCAGTGACATCATGTCATAAAGGTATTCTATTTATGACGCCGCAGAGGTACCAATTGAAGTAAACAGCATACTATCCAAAAGTAACACTCAATTAGGAAGAATTTCAAGCTCATATTTTATTTCAAAAGTATTCCATTTAAGTAAATAAATAAATATGCTTAATTACCTTAAAATTACTATTCTCAAACACGGACGCATCATGGGTAGATCCAGGCCATTTGGCAACAAAGTCGGTAAATCTATGAAAACAAAGAGCAAAATATTAATCACATTATCAATAACAGAATTGATTTTATAATACAATCGATTACACTTCACTGTATGTCATGTATATTTGTCACGTTTAAGTGTAACATGATTTTTTGTTTTAAGTTGTAGATGTCCTTCTTTAACGGCAATTTTCAGCTGAGTACTGAGTACCAGTGAGTACTGGAAAAACAGTACTTGTACTCATAATACTAGAGTACGAGTAACCCAACCCTGAAACATACAGATATATAGGACAGGGTAATGGACAAATTATTGTGCAGGTCCCAAATGGACATTTGTTAAGGTTATGGGATAAAAAGAAATACACCTTCATGATAATTAAAAAGCCTATTGTAAAATAATTTTGTCCACTCATCAATATAATTCTAACATAAAAACACAAATATTGATTACCTCATGGTGTCATCAACCACGGCCTGCGCATTTATGGCATGGTAGTTCTTTCTACAAATGTAAACTTCCTCATGCTCTGTTGGTGCTACAATTGGTATTAATGTACCATCTATAGCACCAACAGTATTAGGAATTCGACATTTCCTAAACATCCTTTGCTTCAAATCCACCAATTCTTGGCCCTCTGGAAATCTGAATTAAATGACAAAGTTGTTAGTTAGTTAACACAATTCCATTCATTTTAAAGATAAAATTTGGTAAAATTGAGCTATTTATTTTTACTGCATTTTTAGAATAACTTATTTTCATATTGCCATCCTGTGAAAGCCTCATCCTACAATAGTATTGTAAAGGAAATTCATAACCTTTATACTGCTGGTGCTGATATTATAAACTACACTGTAGAGTAGTTAAAAATGAGTTCCTAGTACATAAAATAGCCTAGGCAAGACTATGAGAACATATACAGAGCATTGCTTTCTTTAATACTTAACATACTGGCTTATTCAATATACTGTAATAGCCTAAATGAATCAAAGAATTTTCAGTACATTTTAGGTTGACTTTTATTAACAATTTTGTTGAAATACTGAGCACACACCAATATATGATAGTCAGTAAGTGAAAATGTTAGCAAGCTTTGTACATGCTTATTTTGTTTCATCTTTTTTAATCTTGTGTGTTATATACTAGTCAAATATTAGTTAGCAATTCAAACCTGATATTAGGTAATCTTGAATTGATAGCATCAACAAAATTGCCCAGTATGTTGCACACACTTGATCTGAAATAAGAATAAATATATTATAAAAAATTGTTATCCCTGTAATAAATTTTACATATGGAATTTATTAAACAATTGATATAAACTTTTATCCAATAAATGGTTTTCAATGTGAGAACAAATCGTAGAATATCGTTCTCCAACACATATGATAAAAAATCATGACGTCACTAGCCAAAATTTGGTTTATCACATAAATATTATGATTTACAAGGTGATAACTAATTGAAGAACATTGTTCTCCAAAAAAATGATATCAGACTCGGGATGCAGAGCTAAAAATATCACTGAATATGTATCCTATATTTGTTAACAACATACTTGTATTATAAAGGAACATAAGGTTATCACTTACCTACTTACTCCATGTAAGTCTGCCACTTCCGACAAAAAGTCACCTTTTGCCAAATACCTCAGTCCTATTAACACCTACAACATATAAACCAAATTGAAACATTAATTTAATCACTGAAATTGCTCTATTCAAGCTATGAAATTGACATATAGATTATACTGATGATTAGATAGGGAAACACAAGTGTAGCCTGGTGTGGGATTTGAACCCACGACCACCTAAGCAATATTATGGCGCTCTACCAACTGAGCTAACCAGGCATAAAAGATTTCTACTAACTCTTCAATGATAATCTAACAGCTATATACATAATATCAATATAATATGAGACGATTGAACATGTACTTTCCTAAGTATAATACCGAACACTTACTTGAGTACATAAGTTAATTAACATAACCAATACATAGGCATCATTGCCGATTGTCGGACATGTGCAGACTAGCACGGATTTACATTAATGGTAGTCAGACAAAACCAAATTAGTTGGTCGGACAAGTAAAACAGGCAGCTGCCTGTTCGAAGGACAAGTGAACATTTTACAACAAGCTTTTAAACATTCAATCAAAATCCGCTAATTGTACCAAACGTAACATATGTCAACAATTACGCATCATTGATTTCCCAAATTTCTTCCTATTCGCTGTGCGTCGTAAAATGGTATAAATATTTATGACATTCATGATAAAACAAACACAGCACAGACTACAAACAGTACAGAAAAGTTGACATTATGACATTCGGCATATTTTCGACAAATGACAGATTACACAAGCCTTATTGACGTAAATGTTTACGTCTTGACTTCGACATACACGTTACACAAGCATGATACGGATTCGTAAAACCACACATGCTACAGTATAGCATGATACAGAAAAGGTGATCCACTGTGTTGTATTATCGATGTGGGATTTGGTCTGTATTTGTCAGTGTTTGTGACATTTCCTTCATTGATAGGTATAGGATAAATTTGTATAACACACTGATACAAGTAATAAGTAGCTACCGCAATGCGACAACTTCTCCAAAACTCGTTATGCATCACTGACAATGTGTTTCAACATAAATTCAAGGAAATATGAGCGAGAGTCCAGAGAGACGGTGCTTGTGAAGCATGAACTGAAGTGAGACAATGACAGGCCTACAGTACATGCAGTCATTGAATAAAGCCATTTAATAATACTATACAATTGAACAAACAACGGATAAAAGAAGGAAAAACTTATCGCTTTGCTTTCTATGTTTTAAGACAACTTCTGACTGATGCACCACCAGTTAAAACTGAGTTTATGTGAATTTCGACGAGTTGTTCGCAAACTTCCAGTAGGGTGGGATTAATTAGGTCGACGGTGTTAGAGTAAGAATAATTGAGCCGAAAATAAAACAAATTAAGGCTATATACGAGTATTTCCCCTTGGTAAGGATGTATGATAACACAAACTTATTTGATATCTAATAAACCAATCTTCATTCATAAACAACTTAAAGCATACCTGAGTCAACACCGGGATGGGTTTTGACCTGTTTGTCACTTTTAACAAGTCATCTTTCAGCAGCTCGCACAAATAAATTATGTCCAGGCGAGAGAAACGATATCGCGTCAGTATCTCAAACTCGCGCATATCGCCAAACCCTTTTCTCTCCCGAAACAACCTTTCCTCTCTTCTGTTTGCAACAACAAACGCTGCAGCGGCCATCTTTGTTTTTTGTTGGAGTTACGACAAAATCAGCGACTTACGACAGCCTCGGACCTGTCGCAGGAATTACGACAAAAATCGACGAAGTTACGACATCGTAGCTAAGACAAATGTTGATAAAACGCCTCTGTCGTAAGTCCGGCGACTTACGACAGACTTACGACAAAACTTGTCGTAAGACACGTTGATAAAACGGGCCCCAGGTTACTACACTAAATCTATGATTACTTTGAAGTTACTTTTGGTAACTCACTCTATTTAATGGTAACTTTTCTCATTCTATCAAAATATGAAAACAGACCCTTGCCTTTCATTAAATAGAGTGAGTAACCAGAGAGATAGAACAAGTAACCTTCAGTTACCCAAGGAATGAGTGGTTTACTAATGGACCCACTTGCGCAGAGGTGCACATATTGGGCCATATCTAGAAATGTATTGTTCGTGCGTGGTAATTTCGGCACATGGTACATTGGGTGGGCGGGTACAGTTAAATAATTGTAAATATTAAATAAGATACGATTAAATGACATGTGGTTGTCAAAACATGGTTAACATAAGCTCGGATCAATTCAGAAAAAATTAATGTTGGTAAAATGAAAGCAAAATTGACACTTTTATGTATACTTATTTTTAATACTTTATATAGCCCGTCTGTTTTAGTGAGTATGAGCACGTGGCTACAATAATTACTGATGAAAATATTATAAGGGCAACTATGACCATTTTTGTGTCATACTTTTTTCTAACTTTGGGTTCCAAAGTTTTTCTAGCAAGAGGAAGTTATCATAAGGCAAACATAATGAAACAAAAATAGTCATTGTTTATTTTAAATTATATGAACAGTATTACACCATTAATTTAAGCATGACAATATCATAAGTGGGAAATTTACTGATAACTGAATGAATGAATTTTTAACATAAGAGGAATTTAGCAGTTTTTCAGACTCTATATCAATAAAGTGAGGGACAATATATGAATAAAGTTTGATCACCATGGTCACTGAAACTCAGCATTACAGCATCTTTAACAATATCAGGTTATTTAGAAATTAAAAATGAAATGGTAATAATGATAGGGCAATGGTGTCAATAAGAGCCGGTAGGCGGAGTTTTCCTATGATAAACATTGGCAATCATACTGGCAGTTTCGGATGAGAAGATTTAAGTTGTCTCGTTATACATACAGAGAGAAGAGGAGCTACCCAAGAAACATTTATGTGAACCGTTTCAAAATTTAGCCCAATGACATTTGCATTTAGGGCCATCCATAAAAGATTATTTGTTTAAGCACAACACTACCTAATCCTGAAAATGGCTCCTACCAAAAACTTTGGTCCGAGTGTGAACATTTTATTTGAGGCGGCATTATTACTTGTTGATCATAAAATGTAATAAATAAAAAATCTATTACCTACTTTAATCTACCCACCTAAAGTTTGCTATGTAGGGTTATGCCAAACAAATTAAGGTGATAATATATATGCCCAAGAAAATTAAGCCATATGTGCTTTAAAGCAATATTTTTGGAACTACTTATTATAGCAAGGTGAAATGTACACTGTTTCAGGGATGGGTCGAGTACTGGCGGATAGTACTTAAGTAAGTACTGAGTACTAGATGCTTAAGGAGAACTCGAGTTTGTACTGAGTACTCACTTTTGTGTGTGTACTTAAGTAAGTACTGAGTACTACTTAAAGTACTCGAGTAAGTACTGAGTACAGAATGTTTTAAATCATTATTGTATAACATATAACTGTCTAAAATGGGTCGCAAATAAAAACACGATATTTTAACTTATTCAAATATATGTAGAATGAATTTAATACTGCATAATTATCAGTAGACAAAAATTAAATTAACCCAGAAATATATTTGTCACAGAAATACATGTATACACTGGAACACCTTTAATCCGGAAACCTCTTTAAACCAGACAAATTATCCGGTTCCCATTTTTTACTATATAAATCACCCCTTTAATCTGGAAACCCATAAATTCAGGAAACCGAACTAGAATTTTGGCCCATTATAAATCGCCCATTCAAACCGGACAAGAATAAAGTCTCAATATTAATTTTCACATCTTGCGCAAAAACTTTTGACAGAAGAGTTTGATACAGAGCACTGTGAGTATCAGAAGAAATGATTTTCAAATGCAATTGGAATTATAAGTTAAAAATATACAGTAAATAAAATCAGTCAATATTGTTTTTAACATTTCACACCTACTTAGTGTTGGCTAGAGTATCTGTGTGTCATGGTTGGTCTGAATTGCTATGACAACAAACTGATTAATTATACTTAGTATTATTGAAGGGTACATTGACTGTATTTTCACAGGTTCTTTGTTTAATTTATAACTCCTGTAGTATTTGACAATGGACTATTGTCTTTCAGGGGGTCTCCTTCAACCAATCAATTACTGTTGATAATTTGCAAACATTGAAATTGTTTTTTATTTGATATTAAAATGAATAGGAGTTTATTAATGTATTTTTAGTCAGATATTCACATTCAAATTTGATGGTTTTATGGTTCCAGTTCCCAAAACCCATTATGTCCCGTCCCAAACTGGTCCCAAATTGGTCTCACTGTCAATAGTCTAAGAGTCACAGGCTGTTGCAACATATCATGAGCCTTTCAAATGTGTCGTCTTTTATTCTGCACCTATCAGGCCTGAAGACCTTACTGCCTATACTAAAAAGTATTTTTACAGCAGCAGACGATGCCTGTATGACTTTTATCCTGATTTATTTATAATGCATTATTAAATTTAATAAATAATTATTACAACATTACAGAAGTAGGCATATTCATTTTAATTAGCCTGTCCAATTTGTTTTTATAATGAATTATTTTTACCATTCACTTTTAATATATAGTTTTACTTCATTATGTTACTTTAATTTGAATTTCACACATACATGTGGAAGTACTCATAAAGTACTCACAAAGTACTCGTAAGTACTGACCATTTTGCTTAAGTACTTGAGTAAGTACGAGTACTTGTACTCATAATTTCAGACGAGTACTGAGTACTGCCGAGTACTTGAAAATTGGTACTCAAGTAAGTACGAGTATCACATCCCTGCACTGTTTTATCATTATACCGTCCTTCAACTAATACTGCTATAATTGTAAAAATGTTGAAAAATAAAGTTATTTGAACTTTTGCAAAAGAAATACATGTATAATAATAATAATATCTTTATTTATAGAAGGTGACATGTAAAGAGGTATAGAAAAACAGTTGTACAATTCTTACACCATAATTACAAAGATAATAATCAAATCTACCTCATGCTATATAGATTTGTTCGAAAAAACATAAAATTAAGTTTTTTTTCCAAAATAACAACAACAGAAACAAGGGACAAGTACAGAAAATCTAGTTTTTGAGGCGCTTTAGCATCTCTTTGCTATCGTCTCTTTGTTATCATCGTATCAACCGGAAGTTTACTCAAAGTACCGCCAACCATACTCATTCATCTCAAGAAAATAGTACATGTACATTCCTCTGATTTATTATAGATTCAATGAGCATATAGCGACTGATTTGCTTATATTATTATTGATATAATTTGGGGAAAAACTCAATAGCATAATTATGTAAGCTACTATACTTTCTCTCCTTTCCAAAAATACTTCCGATATTAAAAAATACTTAAACAGACTTTTGTGTGCATTTACCGAAATGTAAAACACCATCAAGTCATTCTACATGAACACATTCCTAATAAATCTCAAGAAAAAGTTTGATTCAATTTAAGCCAAAAATTTACAATATTAGGGGCTTTCCTCTCACAGGCAGTTTATATAAATTTCAATTGATGATTAATTAATCACTACATCATTTAATTGTTTCCTAAAATTATGGTGTAATTTCTAGAACTTTTTTACAATTTCTAAGATTAATGCACGGAAATTACCAATTAGAAGGGTATGGGTAATCTTCCCAAAATAGCCAAAATAAAGCTTGTACATGCACATGGAACACCTTTCAATTCATGAAGTATTTATAAACAACTTACCAATTACCAGCAAAGTAGGCAAGGCAAATCATGTTTCTTTGTAGATTAATTATCTTGGATCTTTGATCTTTATATATAATATTTTGTCTGAAAGAAACAAAAACATACATGTAACAGTCTGACTTCAGGGTAAAATAAAATTCAAGTGACACAATAATATCATAATGACAATAGAACATTAACTTTATAAGACTTTAGTATCTAATGAACATTTAGCACTATGATGAATCTAAATTAATTTAGCTTTCAATATATTTTTTTACATCATTCCCATGTAAAATTATTTCATCCAGCTGACTTAAGATAAATAATTCAATCTAGTATGTGACAACAAACATACTTCAACATATTGTCAATACAGTTATCTATAGACATATTCATTTATAACTGCTTCCTTCTGTTCAAACCCCATGGTTTACAGACAAAAAAAGATGTGTGGATACAACATGGAAGCCATTGACACCATTTTAAGACAAAACTAACAGAACAGAATTCCTTACATTTGTTACAGACACAAATCAGCATCATTCAGGTTGTTAGGAAGGCATCTATTTTACTCTTTATGATCATTCAAGTTGCAACCATTCATGATCAACAGCTATAACAAATATCTCCACTCAGAAATGAGTATGGGCCATTTTCAGGAGTCAATAATTATGGTAATGACAAACTGGAGAATTGCAATATCAACCAGTATTTAATTAGTACAATTAATTTCTATATTTCATCGAAATTATTCGAATATCTGTTTGTATAATTGTCTGAACCTCAACAAAATTCGGCCCCATTATAACCAGTGTTTTCTCGTGCCCAACGGATTTAGAAGTCACGTGACAACATTCATATTCATTCCAGGTTTCAAATTATCAATTAACATGAATATCTCAATCGTGAATCTATACATTTCAATAAATGTTAACAAAATGCATCACATACATTGTAAAATAAACAAAATACAAAACAAGCACAATTGTATTGGCCCTTATAGGCTATAGTTGGTCCGCCATTGAACTCAGAAATGGATGCGAGCATTCATCGTGTTTTCAACTCAAACAAACACTTTTTGTGCAGTATTATAACAAACACATTGGGCATACATGTACTTGAGTCGTATGCAAAAGAACTGTAACACCACTGACCTAGAAATTGAAATATAAAATCATTTTGTCGAAGAAATTTAAATTCACATCTTACCTTGACAAATAGCTTTTCGGGTTTTGAAAAAGCGTGAAAAGTGCCCACTGGTAGCCAATCAAAACGTTGCTTGCAAACGCACGGACTCTTGCTTTCCTACGTCATAGAGGCCTGGATACAATTTACATCTTTAATAAAGTATACAAGTATTATTCAGAATACTTATTTAGTCATAAGTGTTTATGTTGTTACGCTAGTGACTAGTTAGTTATAAAATTCGGTAGTTCTTGATGTACCCAAATCCTTTGGCAGAGTTTGGCATTTATGTTGGATTCACGAGCTTACGTAAGTCCCTTACTCGACTGGTTCTCATCCTGCTTATGATCTGACCACAAACAACGCGTAGTGAATGCATACTCGGTGTCAATCTGGTCAAATAAGAAATGCTGGGGTTCCACAAGGCTCAATACTTGGGCCGCTACTCTTTCTTGTATTCATAAATGACATTGTCGAATCCATTAATTCCAAAATAAGACTTTGCTGACGACACCAGTCTTTATATTGTAGTCGAACATCCAAGTACAAGCACTGATATACAATCTCTGACGTACAAACGATATACTCATGATCACAGACATGACGACTTGTCTCTTTTAACCCTGCAAAAAACTATTGTCTTTTCCAAAAATCTTCAAGATCAGGTCATCTCCACGAATCAAATCCCGATCAAACAATTTAAGTGTCCAGTCATAAACGAAGAGCAATGTAGTTGAGTTCTTGAACTGACATTTCTGATATGACGTAAGATTCGAAGTTTGTTTTCTTATAATTGGTGACTGGATATTAATTCAGATAGGTAGTCAGGCGATGTAGTCCATTTCTCATTTTGAAGAATATAATTAGTCTTTGCATTAACGTGTTCGCCAACTATTTCTCCGTGTATGTATATGGCTGCGGTTGTTATTCCCGAGAACATCAAAACATGTGCTGTCATACAGCCGTCCGAATGTAGTCTGTATAATGTTGGTGTCCACTTGCACGAACCGTATACCATCATCGTTATATATATATGCATGTCTGGGGCACGAACAGAACGCATTATATTTCCTTTTTATGTCTGAAAATGTAAAAGAAACATCATAACGATTTGTATCAGTTGTAAGAACATGTTACACACTTAATGTCACATGAATGAGTTTTAGCTAAACGACGTAAATTTGGAATCGAATGTACCACTGGAGGCGCCTCATGCTTTACCGTACCATATATAAACTATTAGCAAATGGACATAACTGTACATGTAATAATGAAATAATCCGACTAGTATTTCAATTGCCTCCGTAGCGCAGTTGGCTACGCTTCAGTTTAGGGATAATCTGTGACATTTTGGCGTGGGTTCGAGTCCCTGCATATTTTAAATCATTATTTTGTGAATTTTGCTTGGCACGAATTTCGCGCGAATATCAAAATGCACAAAACAGTATTTAAATGACTTTATTGCAGTAAGATAAAAATGTAATAAAATAAATATTAACAAAAAATATTTGGAATAAAAATAAAACACATCAATCTATAATCAAACAATTATATCATTCAATTTGAGATTTTCATATAAAATAGTGCATACTAGGTCTAAATGGATTTTGAGACTGCCTGTTATGAAATACTGGAACTTTTAAGGACATTCATATCATTTATAAGAAACCATTTCAATCGACGGTGGTATGAAATAATTTTACGTCTGGTTGTTATCGCTTACTTTTCATGCACCCTAAATTGTCAGTGGTCGTCCACAGATATAACCGATTAAATACGAATTTTGTTATTCCACGGTTTTCTCGTGATTTCATTTACACATTCTCTATCTCCCAACTAACACAATAAATCAGCGAAAGCCAAACATTGAAATCGTTGTCCCCACGCCTAAATAAACACTAGATGGTGAAAACACATTTTGTGTCTTGTTTGTTCTTGTATTGGTGAATCCATGACTTTTATCAGATGTTTGTTACTAACATGTGTAAATAAGTCCCTGACAATTTCATACACTTTCTTTGGTGTAAGTTTCAGTCAAAAATTAATTTTGACATACTTATCTTAACAACAAATGAGAATGTGCATTTCTTATTACGTTAAAACCGAGAAGCAATATTTCTATGACGAGTGCGTAAACTTCTGTCGTTAATTAGCCGAACATACCTATGATAAGAAAATATAGTTTAAAATCGGTTGATAAAATAAAAGAACTGCTTAAATGTGCTTTTTGCAAACTCTGAACCGAGCAACACTGATTAACTGACCACCGTATGTATCTGAAACACGGTGAACGCGACATTCGCCGCCGTATATGACTGAACAATTGCTGAAACACGGCATAAAACCCGATGAAAACAAACAAATCAAAACGACATTTGACTGAATGTCGCAACATCAGCGAACATGGTCATGAAAAACCAAGCCTTATTGTAACGTATAGATAATCAAGCAGACGACACCTCATTGAGCCTTTGGTAAGTATTACTATCATAGCCCAAAAACAACCACCGTTAATGGATATATGTAACATGAAAGACGCAAACACAGAACACTTATCAAATACGAACATTGTTGAAACATTCGTAACTTAAAATATGTTCTGCAATGGATAAACATTAACGGGGTTTCGACCTTGGTTGTCCATGCGATTTTTTTCGAACATTGTCTTATTTTGTATTTTGAAGTGTAGATCTCTATACTACACTAATAGATCTATGTTTTTTGACGTGTCGGTGTTGTGCTCGCTCGAGTCACAGCGGTCGTAAGCCGATCAAATATATGCAAAATTTGGACAGCTGAACTTCGTATAAATGTAAACTGGACGCTGAGTAACGCTGTCCTTCAGGATTGTTTGAATGTGGACATTCGTATCTAGGATTGTGCTACACATCCGTATAGACAGTTACTAGACTTGTAAGTATTTAAATGTAGGCCTACTTCTGTACGCGACTTAGGCTACTGTCTCTTCCTGGTGAATATTTGTGCCGAGTAATTTGGAAAAAACCACACTTAACCAGTGTTAAACTATGGATACTATGTTTCTAAAGACCCATTTGTTTATGTTTGATCTCTTAGTGTGACATTGGCTGTTGAGCTATATTGAAACGAGGTCGGCAGGATTAGAGTTCGTATCGACGTGTCGCCATTGTTCCGGTGAAGTCAAATCATGTATTTCTCCGATTCTAAATCACAAACGAACATTTTGAAGCTACGCGTTTCATTTTAATACACCCTAAGACTATCACAGAATCTTTACAAACAAAATAATCTCAAGTTCGTTTGTAGAAGAGAGGCAATGTCAGCACCGAACTGATCGAGTCTAGGTACCGTCGTCTGCTTAAAGATGTATCTGGCTCAGCTGAACCTAAACTTGTTGTAATGGGCTTCATCCAGTATTTGTGTTACATAGTCTAACACATCATTAATAAGAACCATTGCCAATGTATAACCATTTAAAACAATCTTGTTTAATCATATTACTAACAGACAAGACTAGTAAAACAACACCAGCTTGTTAAAAATACAGAGAGAGATATACATTATAAATGTATTCGCTGATAGTGCATATTTATTGAAGTTTACATAAGCCCTGTACAATTACCTTCGCTCGAATTGAGTGTAATATATATTTGAGATCTGTGAGGGCTATATATCTGATAATTCCGGGCCCTGATGATTTGTTATGTTTTGCTCTTCACTAACTGTATTATGTGTTTATCCATTCGGCCATGAGCACAATATCATATATATTACATTTTATTGTTACATTTTGCTTATTATACACCATTATTTTGCTGATCAAGTATTTCGATTTCTTATCTAAGGTAATTAACGAGATATTTTTCACGGGTAATGTTTTACATTGCACCGCCTGACGCCGTATGCTACAGACGCATTTAGGCAATGCACTTTGGTCGCGTCTATATAGGATCGTTTTCTGGATCACGGTTGTCTAAAAGGTATCGATTTGTGGATCAATGTCGTAAAATTTACTGAGACTCAAAAAACTTTACTACTCGTTTATCAACGCATAATAACACTCATAAAATATTATTTTTATAATAAAGTGTTTGTTTAGGTCGTAATTTGTCTAATTTCTTACGCAGTATATAATACGTAAAAGGTAACTGGAAGTGGATCACCTCATGGGGAAGTACACGATTGGCTGAGACATACTGAATGACTGTTTGATTATTTTAAATTAACATTATTTAAGTTAAAGCTATTCCGTGATGTTAATTTAATAAAAAAGCATCCTTTTATCTGGTACATGTATCAGTAAGTTGACCACTGGGTATATTTGGTAACATACTCTGGATAACAAAGTCTAAGGTAACAGAAAGTGGATCACTGGTCTATAAGGTAATTGGAAGTGGATCACTCTGTCTATAAGGTAACAGAAAGTGGATCACTGGTCTATATGGTAATTGAAAGTGGATCACTCTGTCTATAAGGTAACAGAAAGTGGATCACTCTGTCTATAAGGTAATAGAAAGTGGATCACTCTATCTATAAGGTAACGGAAAGTGGATCACTGGGTCTATATGGTAACAGAAAGTGGATCACTGGTCTATATGGTAATTGAAAGTGGATCACTCTGTCTATAAGGTAACAGAAAGTGGATCACTGGGTCTATAAGGTTATAGAAAGTGGATCACTCTGTCTATAAGGTAACAGAAAGTGGATCACTGGGTCTATATGGTAATAGAAAGTGGATCACTCTGTCTATAAGGTCACAGAAAGTGGATCACTCTGTCTATAAGGTAACAGAAAGTGGATCACTGGTCTATATGGTAATTGAAAGTGGATCACTCAGTCAATAAGGTAACAGAAAGTGGATCACTGGGTCTATAAGGTAATAGAAAGTGGATCACTCTATCTATAAGGTAACGGAAAGTGGATCACTGGGTCTATATGGTAATAGAAAGTGGATCACTAGGTCTATAAGGTAATAGAAAGTGGATCACTCTGTCTATAAGGTAACAGAAAGTGGATCACTCTGTCTATAAGGTAATAGAAAGTGGATCACTCTGTCTATAAGGTAACAGAAAGTGGATCACTCTGTCTATAAGGTAATAGAAAGTGGATCACTGGGTCTATAAGGTAACAGAAAGTGGATCAGTCAGTCTATAAGGTAATAGAAAGTGGATCACTGGGTCTATAAGGTAACAGAAAGTGGATCACTGGGTCTATAAGGTAATAGAAAGTAGATCACTCTGTCTATAAGGTAACAGAAAGTGGATCACTGGGTCTATAAGGTAATAGAAAGTGGATCACTCTGTCTATAAGGTAACAGAAAGTGGATCACTGGGTCTATATGGTAATAGAAAGTGGATCACTGGGTCTATATGGTAATAGAAAGTGGATCACTCTGTCTATAAGGTAATAGAAAGTGGATCACTCTGTCTATAAGGTAACAGAAAGTGGATCACTGGGTCTATAAGGTAATAGAAAGTGGATCACTAGGTCTATAAG
The DNA here is from genome assembly GCA_032209605.1 of Mactromeris polynyma. NCBI lineage: Eukaryota > Metazoa > Mollusca > Bivalvia > Venerida > Mactridae > Mactromeris > Mactromeris polynyma. The sequence continues at coordinate 1,388,648 of JASFXZ010000054.1, forward strand.
GTAATAGAAAGTGGATCACTGGGTCTATAAGGTAATAGAAAGTGGATCACTAGGTCTATAAGGTAATAGAAAGTGGATCACTCTGTCTATAAGGTAACAGAAAGTGGATCACTCTGTCTATAAGGTAATAGAAAGTGGATCACTAGGTCTATAAGGTAATAGAAATTGGATCACTCAGTCTATAAGGTAATAGAAAGTGGATCACTGGTCTATAAGGTAATAGAAAGTGGATCACTCTGTCTATAAGGTAACAGAAAGTGGATCACTTGGTCTATAAGGTAATAGAAAGTGAATCACTGGGTCTATACGGTAATAGAAAGTGGATCACTCTGTCTATAAGGTAATAGAAAGTGGATCACTTGGTCTATAAGGTAATAGAAAGTGGATCACTCTGTCTATAAGGTAATAGAAAGTGGATCACTTGGTCTATAAGGTAATAGAAAGTGGATCACTGGGTCTATATGGTAATAGAAAGTGGATCACTCTGTCTATAAGGTAATAGAAAGTGGATCACTGGGTCTATAAGGTAATAGAAAGTGGATCACTCTGTCTATAAGGTAATAGAAAGTGGATCACTGGGTCTATAAGGTAATAGAAAGTGGATCACTCTGTCTATAAGGTAATAGAAAGTGGATCACTTGGTCTATAAGGTAATAGAAAGTGGATCACTCTGTCTATAAGGTAATAGAAAGTGGATCACTTGGTCTATAAGGTAATAGAAAGTGGATCACTGGGTCTATATGGTAATAGAAAGTGGATCACTCTGTCTATAAGGTAATAGAAAGTGGATCACTGGGTCTATAAGGTAATAGAAAGTGGATCACTCTGTCTATAAGGTAATAGAAAGTGGATCACTGGGTCTATAAGGTAATAGAAAGTGGATCACTCAGTCAATAAGGTAACAGAAAGTGGATCACTGGGTCTATATGGTAATAGAAAGTGGATCACTCAGTCTATAAGGTAACAGAAAGTGGATCACTCTGTCTATAAGGTAACAGAAAGTGGATCGCTTGGTCTATATGGTTACAGAGAGTAGATTGCTTTGTCTTTATGGTTACAGAAAGTTGATCAACATCTTTGTCTACTGTGGAACCATTAATAGTTTGTAGAGGTTTATTTTTTGCGTAGTTAGCGCTAATACTTATGCCCAATTTAAGATACCGCAAAAAGTGATTTAGCAGTAACATCTGTGAATGAAATTTGAAATGCGCGATTTTAAGACCACTGGGAAATGTCTTTATCAGTGTTTCCTATAATATAGTGCCAGCGAAATTAAATAATTTCACAGTATATGGTATTTGGAAGTGGATCAGTGTTTAATACATGGTATTTGAAAAATGATCTTATGGACACTACCCAGTCACATAATCCTTACACCAAGCAAACCAGTAGATACATGGAACTATATTTGCTGATTGTCAAGCAAGGGATATTTACCAGTACCTTGTTTATGACTTTGGTATGATGCGGCAGGGGAATTAACCTTGGACCCCTCACACTAGAAGCAGATGTTCATCCACTAGAGGCAGACATACAAGCAACAAGGTATATAAGTACAAACAAGACAAGAGATTTGTTTCATTTTCTATTATTATTATTTTTCTTAGTATGTCTATTTTGAACATGTGAGATAAAAGTTTGCAATAATACTTGTGTAAAAGAACAAGAAAATAATAAAAGGATGTTCCTCTAAAGTCTAGACCAGAATGAATAAAAAGGGCTAAAGAGCCCAAAAATATTTTTCACATCTAGAAAAGAAAAGGTTGAAGTAAAATCTATCAAACAGTGAATGCTGAATTAATAACAAGCACTGCACAATTTTATGATACACCAAAAGCTGTCCATAGAAAGCATGCTCAACTTTTCACATTTGATAGTAATACTGTCAGTTTCACCTTTTTATTAAGCATTCATCTGTTAAGGTAGTGGAAGTGTAATACACATATCTTCAAATGTTGTTGCTTTGGCAATTTTTATAAACGCACACACTAAACAAGCATTATGTGAAAAATAAAAAAATCTAACCTCAAGTTAAAAAAAATCAGTATGGTCGATCATACGCTGAGAGCAAAATGAAATGTTCTAGGATTATTAACTTACTAAAACTACTATAAAATCCTAAGATTTTATATTATTTCAAAACAAAATGATTTCTCATATGCTGAAACAATATATTGCAAGAAAATAAGAACAGAGAAAAGTAAAACAGTTGACTTAAGAAAAGTATGTAACAAAAAACAACAACATGATTATTACAATGTACATGTACTTGAATAAGGACTGCAAATTTTCTTTCACTTGACAAAACATACAACTTTTAACATCCTAAAAATTGCTTTGTCTATAGTCAAATAAAATATATGTTCACCATCAAATTATCAAAAGAGGACATATTGTGTGACCCCATCCCATCTATTGTGTGTACTTTGTCGACATAAAGATAGATAGATAGATGTCTTCATTTCCTCCAAATAATTTGAAGAGCATAATAAATACATACATTACAACAAACAAGATTATGTACAGGTAACGATGAACAACATAGTACATAATTATAATAGTATACAAAGATGAGTTATGTTAATAATAAGAAACATACAATGTATAGCTAATTAAATCTGGGCATGTAAAAGCTTATTTCAATTGACACACAAAACTTAACGAAAGCGAAATTCAAGCAGAATTGTCATATATAAGCTTTTACAACACTGTGAACAGAACATATGAACATGCTTAAGGCGAAAACGAAATAAAGCATATCCTGCTGTACGCAGAATTTAGTACGACCAGATGAGATTAAACATATTACATACAAAACATACATCATGATTATCTACATAATATGCAACAATATATAATACTGGTACTATAACAAAATATTCACTTTCTTTTTACATACTGATTTTTATACACCAGGCTGAATAGACCCAAGTTTCTGCGTAATAGTTAAATACTGTATTTACAAAACATTCATCATGATTATCTACATAATATGCAACAATATATAATACTGGTACTATAACAAAATATTCACTTTCTTTTTACATACTGATTTTTATACACCAGGCCGAATAGACCCAAGTTTCCGGTTATAGTTAAATACTGTATTTCATGAGACCGCTAAGTCGAGCGTGATTTACACAAGCAACGATGGCATAACAGCCTAACCTATCAATACACAGCAGTAATATTCCTTTTATATAACTTACAAAGTGAAAATAAACTTTTATATGCAAAAACAGATGCATATAAACGGATTGAATGTGTTATGTTGACGTATTATCGATGCTCTTCAACAAAGTTTTACTTTAAATCAAGGACGCTTGTTTGTTCTTGCTTCTTTCTGCACCTGAAAATTAATTAAGAAATGAAATATGAGTTAGCGTTGTATACGAGCTCTTATACAATGGCTTGGAGTTTTGACCCAGGAATTAACCACGAAGGCCGTAGGCCTGAGTGGTTAATATCAACGCGTCAGAACGACAACACGTTGTATAAGAGCTCGTATAAAACGCTAAGTCATATTCCATTTCGATTCTAACATGATTTAGTATGTAGTTACATCTTAAGAGAGCACTACTTTGCCAGAGTATGTAGTTACTTTACTTGTTTACGTCTATGACGTCATAAATGGAATACATGCACGACGTGACGTCACTGCCATAGTATACCGGGCTCGTATACAACGCCTTTTGTTCTTTGTCTATATAGGCAAATTCGTTGGTCATGTTAGAATAAATTATATATTCTTTGATTAAAACTAGACAGAAAGCATTGCTGGTGTGAGTTTACAGTCACACTGGTTAAAATGTCTATATTGTTATCCTTTTGCATTTAATTATGAACACTCATGTTTGAAGGTTAACTTATGCATGGCAATATTTCATAATATTAAAACTTTTAGAAAATATGCTCTTTATTTTAAGAAGTTATGTATTTTTAATCCTAAAGTAACATTAAATGAAAACTGATATTTTATGACAAAAAATTCACTCTTTTAATTACAAGTTGTTTACTGTGTTTAAATGATCCCTTATGGATTTTATTTAGTGATATTTTATATATTAACAAAATCATGCAATTGAACATACAGTTGCATATATTGCAGACATTTTTAGCCAATGAAAAAAGCATCAGATCTCAGTTTCTCACATTGAATGACATTTAATCTATTTCCATAAATTGTTAAGCATGACATGCATTACACAATAAAATTTCTCTTTTAAAATAAATTTGGCTGTAATTCTAAATAACTCATACTTATTTGAATCCCTTTCTTCATGGCATTTAATATTTTCTTGTCTTCTGCTGAAGACAGAAGTGAAAATGCTTCAGTGTAATTACACTTCTCAACCTGAAATAAGTTTGACATAATTAAATTGATGATGATATTCATATGTTTCCTTTGAAATTAATTAGGATATTTGCTTTTTTCATCCTGACAAATATATGTTTATGATAAGTGTAAAATGTGGAACATTTTTATTTTATTAGCACAATAACTGTCTTAATTAAAATCATCATTATTTTATCAAACACCAGTGCCTCGAGGAAATGATTAGTTCTGTATGAAAAGTTTTTCCAGAAACAAGAGTGTGGTCTCTGTAGTGACCTGTACCACTAGAAATATCACAGTTGTGATCAGGGCGCCATAATAGCAATTTGAAAGGGGGGGACATATTTTTGAGAATAGTTTAAAAGCATTAGTGAGGTTGTATCGTCACTACTGTAAGTCTCTGTATTGAGTTTTGAAGTTATGAAGAGAAAAAGAGAAAATTGTAATTTTTCAAAGTGCCATAATTCTTACAATATTGTAGGCAGAGTAACGTTACTTGTCATAAAGAAGCGTAATGTTGTTGGACCTCATTTTTAAAGTTTCGGTTATTAAGAAAAAACATGAAAAATAAGGACGGCAGACAGACAGAAGGATGATAGGGTGATAACTATAGGGTACCCACAAAATCTTTGTGGGGCCTTTTAAAATTATTTATTTCACAACAATAAACCAACAGTAAGTTGATAGGAATGATTGAGGTATCAGTTTAGCATTGAGTGCATGTAGAGGATCATTGGCATACAGTCTGTCGAGAAAGGAATGCCAACTTATAAAAAGTTTTGAAAAGAGTTTAACTTATTTATTTCAAACACAAATAAATGTTCCTTTGTGTATTCTAAATATGTGATATTTTGGGTATTTTGTTTAAAGCTTATAGAAAAATTAGGCATAAACGTTTTAATTCATATTCAGATTTGATTCTAAGTGTATCTTCATTGATATTCTTTGAGATTGAGCAAACAACTTGAGGAAACTTCATAACCTCTGAATGAAGGACTTCATCTGTATCTTACTATGTGCTTTACATTGAAGCTAGGGTTAAATCTAGTAAATAATGTAAAACTAAGTTTATTTTCTAAATTCAGATATTTGCAATGATGTAATTTTTTATTTTTATTAGATTCTGGACGGACTTTATTGTTCGCTTATAATCATTGAGATAAAGATATCATGTTGAATTCATTTTTACATACCTTCATTAAAACTGCCACAAGGGCTTCCTTAACCAACACTTCTGTCAGGTACTCATTCACTAAACTGAAAAATATAAACATTATACCGAAATGATAGTTACAATGAATGCAAAGGAAAAATGCTGAAAATTTAGTTATGTACCCTATATAGTAAAATACTTTTTTTGTACATACATATTAAAAATTAAACTACTCCAAAGCATGTATGTTGTTAATTTACAGTGTATGCAGCCAAAACAATGACACTTTATGGTAATCTGTCTATAAAAGGCATCTTGGCTGTTAGACTTATTTTGCTAAATGTTGTATATGAACCAAAGTCCAGAACGCTAGAATGTAATGTTTATGAACATTATATCAAAGTTATAATTTATGCTTTCTACTTTCTCTGAAAATAGTTACAAACATTTTCAATAATGCGTTTAAGAGAAGTTACTCTTGGTTTACCGTTCATTGATTTTTCTCGACGTGGAAAAACAACAAATAACGGAAAGGTGTATGCGCAGAATAGTTGCGCACTGGCAACTCCCGGATACATCTTTAAAGAATGAATAAAATAGATTTTTTACTAAGGTAGTTTTTGTATGAAGTTTATGTATGTA